>VZTY01028960.1:0-24809 GCA_013400935.1 Turnix velox
TCTATGATTCTATATTACATCTGGCTTTGGCTTGTCAGATTTCAACAAGTTTCTACTAAAAAGACTTTAACCCTTCAGGAATTTTGGCTGCCACCTCGAATCAATTACAGCAAATTAACCCTTAGGAAATGGAGATAGAATATTGTTACTACACCATACGTTACTTCAAATTTTACTTTCAGATGTGCTTCTCTGGGGGAGAGGGACAGATGAACTCTTATCCAGAACTACAGGCATAGAATCTAAAATAGCATCTATATTTATGATTACCGGGCATTATTTTTGACCTTGCCAAAGTTTCACTGTGCAAGATTGACCACGCTGAATAAAACTAAAGATCCATAGGAAATATATGCAATACCAGCAGTGTTACAAAGTCTCAGTCATAATGCTGCTGCTCAGCAGATCAAGCTTTTTAAGGATGAGACTCCTTGGATTTTTGAATTGTGTGTCCTTCCTCTGCTCGGCACACAGAGCAACTGCACTGATTCACCAAATTTGCTTCATGTAAAGTGTTTCTTGACCAAACTAGATTTAAAGATCATTCTGATAAAGCTGTGAGTTTCCCTGCAGCTCTACTAACATTTCTGTCACAAGTGATGGCTATTGATGGATGGAGGGTAAGTGTCACAGGTAAAATCTCAGCTGTTTTAAACTTAATGGAGTTTAGACATTGCATCTAGTATTGACAGGATTTTACCTTCAAGCTTCTTTCATCATCCAAAGAATGGCAGGGAGTTCGAGTCATCTCAGGAGTTAACACATTGACCTGCTGAGAACATCTTACAATTACCATGAATTTAGGTGAATCCAACCGTGTGCTTCTATCCTGTGTCCTCCTGTAATCTAGTCTCTCTTCCAGCTGTGTTCTTCCCATTTTTCTCTCACTGGTAGTAGGTCTTCTGAGGGCTAGAAGAATCATTCCTTCATTGAATCAAATGCCAGAATACATGAGGCATAAAAGCTGCCTTGATGCCAGTGACTCCAGCTTTCCTGGACCAGAACTGCAGTAGTTTTGGGACATGACTAGAATATATTAAATCAAATTACCATAGCACATTTCACAGATTTTTATAAACTAACAATTCAACAAATTTCTTTCTCTGTCTGCCCTTTTATTTCTGCATTTTACAGACTAGAAAATATAATTTATAAATATATAAGATATTGGTGTAATGGCTAAAATAAAAGAATTACTACTAAATTTTTCAATATTTGCATAGACTCTTCTGTTTTTACCAGAGTTCAGACTCAAATGGCATTAACACAGGAATTGTTCAAGTGCCATCTATTGGGAACAGATGCACTAATGAAAAAGACCTTGATTAACCTGCATAAAATAAACATTTATTACTCAAGTGCATGTTTAAGTTAAAAAACTTTATGAATGCATACATTCATAATTATGTTAAAATTTAAATCAGTGAGTAACGTAAAGAAAATTACCCTCTCTAAGAGGGAAAACACTGGAAAGTGGAAAAAATTTATAGCCCCAGAGCATTAAATTTCAAAATTCAGAGCACATCCAGTAGAAAAACTACTTGCTTAAAACCTGATTCACATTACTAAGGTCTATATCTTCTCTTGGTATAAATTCTATATCAGATCTTGATTCATACTCTGCAGAGATATATACAGTCTTTAAATTCACACAGTTTAGCTGTGTTTTAAACACATTATTAATTTTCTCTATGGAAAGCAATCACTTTGTGATAAAGCAGCCCTATCCTCCTGCAGAAATCCCATAGATCAGTCTTGGGACAATACAACCAGCTTTAATGCCATTTGTGTTGAGAAGATAACCAGGCAAAGTTATGAGTGAATTCATGCCTTCTCCATGTTCCATGAAGAAGTAAATTGATGGTGTCTCCCTCACTCTCCTCTCAGCTATACCTTCAGGCCTTCCAGCCTCAATTAAGTGAAAGTGCTGACTTACACCTAACATTGAAGGAGACTGCAAACAGATTTGAACCTTGAACTTGATCCTTGAGCTGTCTAGCCTCTCTCATTCTGAATTATCCAGCAAGGAGCAGGTTGGGAGTGCTACTGCCTGAAGAGCATCACTATTGAAAACCTCACACATCTGCTTCATCACCCTGTCCTCTGTGACTTTAAAAGCTCTCACACTGAAAGAACTATCTTTCCGAGCACTTTTCTGTCCAGACATTCCAAGCTTGAATTAAGAACCATAGTGTTCCTCTTCCAAGTCTTTCTATTAATTAGCACCAGTACCTGCCCAGCTGATGACAGCTCTTCTGACAGCTCTTTTCAAAGCTGTGCTTAAGAGAGCTACACAAACACACTCAGTGGGAGCTTTGGTGGAGAAGAAAAAATAGAACAGAACTAAACAAAACACCCAAAAACCACCGTCACAAAACAAATACCAACCAAACAACAAAAAAACCCAACAAAATGCAGTTACTTACATCTAATACCATAGAGTAGAAAAAGAAAGAGAAGACTGACATGGCACAGAAACAAAGTGAAGTAAAACATACTGAGTCTGGGATAATACACATCCTGTATTCCACATATTCAGTTCACAGAATACTTCAACAGCCAGACATTGCAACCCACCCAGACATACTCAGTTGTCTAAAATTGTAGTTGAAATTCCTTGAGTAATTGTATTTTCTAATATGTTTACAAAAAATATGTATAGAGTTGAATTACTATAATACATGCTATTTTCTCTTATTTGCAGTAAAGGCTAAAAACACCAGATCTATTAGTGCTGTTTATAAGCTGATTTATATAGTTAGCAAGAGGATTAGTTTCTAAATTAGTTCCTAGTGCATGACACCTTTTTTTCCAGTAGGTATCTGTATATATTTTCATTGTTTTCAACCACTGCTGCTTTTTTTCTAGTATCTTAGATCATTCTATCAGTTCTCACTGCTTTATTCCTTGGCTTTATCTCTTTCTCCAGATCCCACAGAGTATGCTCTAGGCTCTCTGTGGTTTATAAAAGATCTTTTCTCACATGGGTCTCTCTTGAAACTTCAATCATCCTCTGATTCCTCTTGAGGCATGCTCTCACATATGATTTCCCTCCCTTAACAAGCTTATTTTCCTCTTCTGCACACATATTTACAACAAAAGTTCAGGGACATCAGACATAACGCTCCTTTGGTGCAAAAGTTGTAGATCCATGTCTGAGAATAATGATATTTCTTTTATACCATTGTAGTATCTGCACTTACCTGTTGCAAAATAAGAAGAAAGAAATGTGAGAATAAAAACACAACAAATTTCTCAGTGAAATCACCTGGTCTGTTTCAGTTTTCATCCCAGATTTCATAGAATCATAGAATCATAGAATAGTTTGGGTTGGAAGGGACCTTAAAGATCATCGAGCTCCAACCCCCCCGCCATAGGCAGGGACACCTCCCACTAGACCAGGCTGCCCAGTGCCCTGTCCAGCCTAGTCTTGAACACCTCCAGAGATGGGGCATCCACAGCCTCCCTGGGCAACCTGTTCCAGTGCTTCACCACCCTCACTGTAAAGAATTTCTTCCTTATGTCTAATCTAAATCTATCCCCCTCTAATTTATATCCATTGTTCCTAACAATAATTGTTTCCAACATGAAATGCCAAAACCATGAGCATTTTAGATGAGAAATAGTAGGGGCAGGCACAGCAGTAATTCCATGGTGTTGACAGATCTTGGAAGATGTATTTGTGACCATATTGTTGCAAATCCAGATCATGAGGTCCTCTTAGCCTTCTTTTTCCTTCCAGCTGAAATTTTTGTGTAACGCCAGCAGTAGAAAATTAATCTGATTCCATTCCCCAATTCACTGTCTTTCGGACTGTCACTAAAGATTCAGCTATTAGGTCACCTTGCTATTCTAAATTTTCATGTTCTCAAATCCAGTTTTGTCGATTTCTTTAAAAATTGGAAGGGAGGGAAATGTAATGTGCTGATTCTTTTTCTGCTGAACTGCATGAAATACACATTTGGTTAACCTAATCTCTGTTGCTGTGTTTCAGACTCATTGAAATGGGAAAAGAAAATGGAAAATATAAACTAGAATATTTTAAATATTATCCATCATCTGGAAGATATTATAATTTCAATATAGTCTTCAGTTGTAGATAGCTTATTCCAATCACTTCCTAACAATTTCTGAATGTATTTTGGAGTAGTATGGAAACAGTATTCAGGTATATGTATCAGCTAAAAAGCAGTTAAATAGATATACAGGTCCTGCTGGACAGTCTATAGAAGAATCCTGGACATGTGACAAGGTAAGTGTGGACAGAAATCAAATTTTCCTTAAGAAATTCACACAGCTAGATGAAAATAGAACAAATAAGTATGCAGCCATCTTTATTGTCACTAACCTAAAAAAAAAAATTGCACAAAAGAATAAACAACTGTAAGGCCTAAAGGCTTCTTCAGTCATCCTAGGATATGACTAATCATTCAATTTACCATGAAAAAGCATATTAAATGAATGAGGGGATTTATAACTTCAGCCAAAGCAATTTGTCCTGTCATATAAATACCAGCGAAAAGCTCCTATAAGGTACATCAAAAGTTACCTTTAACCTTTGCATACATAATTTCAAATCAGATTAGCATAATTTTTCTCAGATTGAAACCATATGTCACCTAATGACTCAGAGGAGATAATGGCATATGGTGATTTTCATACTTTAAGTGCCAGTTTGAATCCAGCCCAGGTCAGTGACACACTGCTCTAGCTGAAGGCTTTTGGGTAACATAGGTGAAATGAGTTGGCTACCTTAAATCAGATGGTACTGGCAAGTTGTCCACTACTATGTATTCACACTAGATGGCTCAAATTTGCCCTTCAGTCAGCAGTATCAGTAATTCAGACAAAGATTAAATAAGATTATGCATACATGAGGTTTCACTTCACACTAGTCATTTTCCCAAGCCCAGAATGAGAGATGCTGAGTTGTAGGATGATCATTACAAGACACTACTGTGGCAAAAGACCTGTAGGAAACCTCAGCCAATTACTTCTACTTATTTTATTTCCCATTAGAGTTACAATGCATCCTCCTAGCTTTTCCATCAAGCTGATTAAATCCTTCAAACTGATTTAATGCCTGCATTTGTGCTCCATAAATGACAGTAGCTCTTTCAGTAATGACAAGTCTGCCATCTAAAGTGAGTATTCAGACCTGGGGTAAATATTTTTAAAATAATGAAATGTAGTATTAAAGTGCATCACTATAAGAGGAGATGAAAGCAAGCAGTTACTTCAGAAGAGGTGAAGAAAAATCCTGTATGGTAAACAGTTTGCTCTCTTTGAAATAGCATTCAAGAGTAGAAAAGAACTAAATGATAATACATGCATTGCTGTAGAGAACACTGAAGGCCTGAGAAAAAGGAATTTTAAAATCTGTTTAAATTTTTAAATCTTTAAAATACTTTCAGAATAAAATTGCTGCTCCTAATTTTCAACAGGAGGCATTTTTTGCAAGTTTTCTCTTTGCAATAGTGTAAATGCTATAAATTTATATTATCAGTTCTCATGTTTCTAGTAGTATCATTATGGTTTTATTTCCTACTGGAAAATTTACAAAGACAGTTGTTTTAATGCACAGCATGACACTGATGTACAGCTGGGAAATGGAGCCAGATAAATTAATCAATAATGCAGTTCTTTATGCACTCTGTGGGAGTTGTGTCACGAAGGAAGCTAACAGTAGATGTTTACAAGTAAAACAGAAACTGCAAGGTGATTTTAAAAATAGGACTATGCCAACTGATCACATTCTACTCCATGTATTGACAGGTGACCAAAAAAGTCTACATGAAAGCATTAGCCAGTGACTTTTAAATTTATTGATGTAACAGCTCATGCATATCTACTTATGCAGGTTTCTTCTGTTACCATACTTAATGTTTGCAGGTTTTTTACTGTTGCATCTTTGTGAAATAAATATGTATGCACTATTTGCCATTTTCCACTTTGTCTTTACACATTTACCTTTTGTCTTTTTTTACATATTTTGTATTGTAAATTTTATTGTTATTTTTGAAAATGTATGTATTACATCAAGTGCTGAAAGGGATACGCTCATATTCAATATATACCTCCCTTTGTCAATGTAGGAGCTATACTGTTAACCTACATTTCAGTTCTCTTGTGCCAACTTGAGAATCTCATTTACAAGTCTCCACACTCCGAGTTTCCCAGACTATCTTTCTGCAGCTGTGCTGTTACAGCCTCATAAGCAGAGCTGCAGTCAAGAGGAGCTGTAACTATGTGAAAAGATTTCAAACGAGGATATATAAAACCCTCCAATACTGCAGAAAATTCAGAAACTACAAGTGAGAGCTCTGTGCTGTGCAGGGGGCTTGCACACTTCACTCCCTGGCTGCAAGAAGTTTTAAAATGAAAGGATGTGGAGGGATGTATCCTAAAGCCACAGCAGGTTGGCCTTTCTGACAAATACTCAGCTGAATCCCACCATTTATTTCCTCAGGAGCCCAATGATGCATCATTGGAAGTTAGTTATCTTGACTTCTCTCTTAAGCAATACCCAACTACCTCAGCATTTACACTCCAGTACTATAGATCAGAGGTTGCTATAAACTCAAGCCATATAATCTTCTTAGCCATTTAATTTCAGATAATTTATATAATTATAACATGTTCATGCTATATATATTACATTTACATTTTCCTTTTCAAATGTTAACGTGTGTCTTCTATTTTTATTAAGCAGATTTGCAAAGATTTTTTGCAAGTGGATTATAGACCATGTTTTCTTACACTTCTGCTTTCTTTATCTTTTTTCTTCATCAAATATAAGAAAGGGCTCTCAACTGGGCTGCAGAAAATGTAGAAGGGAGTTTAAAGCATATATGCATGGATTACTCTAAGATTTACTAAAATGAGATTAATAACAATTTAGAAAAAAAAATTAATTGTACTTCTTAATCCCAGCATGGGTCAACACAAAAAGAATGCACATTTTTCCATAGGTGCAGTAATAGTAACAAATCGTGAAAAACAGATACTTGTCTCAGTAGGCTACATAGAACATTAGAAACAATGCTCTGTTAAACACCATAAGCATCATATGCTTAACGTAAACTTCTGTTCATTTCCAAAAGTTGGAGGAAAAAAAAATATCCATAATTAATTAAATCATTTACTGAACCATAATTATAAAAAAACCCTTCCTCAGAGACAAGATGGTTAAGTATTCAGCCTAATTAATGGCAGGCTCAAGTATACTCTGGGCTTGAGATAACTTTTCTCCAATAGGAAGATTACTACATTATGACCAGACATTGCCTATAGATATTTTTGATAAAACTTTAGCAGAAGCACTGTATTTTTAATACGCTTAGACTAGAAAAATTAACCAGTTTACTTGTATTTGAGATTTTTCTTACATGAAATCCAAATACAGTTACTAAAGAATGGTAGGAGGGAGCTTGGGAAGGTTTCTTTAGCAAGAAGTCAGGAGATCAAACTGATGGATGAGATGGTGACAGAACTAACCACCTTATTAGGGACACCTAACTACCATGCTAGGAAGGTCCCTTGGGGACAGCAAGCTCAGCTTGAGTGAGCACTGCGTCCAGCAATAAAACCAACAAAGACTTGGTATGTATCAACCAAAGGTTAAGGGCTATCATTATTCTTCTTGGTGCTTGTCAGGCTACATCTAAAATAATTTCTTTTATTTTACAGCTCAAGAAGGACATCAAAGAATTGGAGTGAGTCCAATAAAGAGATACAAAGTTGATTAAGGGATTGACAAAGGAATGACGAAGAATGGGGCTTCATCAGCTTGAAGAAGGAGTAGCTCAAGGGAGTCCTAATTGGCAGTCTTCCAATAGCAAAAGGGCAGATGTAGAGAAGGTGAAGGTAATTTCTGCACAGGTGACAAGGAGATTTAACAAACACAAGTTGCTCACTTTGGATATAAGGATAAAATACCTCACCATGAGGACACAGTCCTGGGCATCCTGGTTGAGTAGGGAGGCTGAACCAGATGACCCTTCCAACCCCCACCATTCTTCAGTTCTGTGACAACTAAACACTGTAAATGGTAGAATGTGTTTTGCTTGACATACTGGATAGTAAGCTTGACAGAGCCTTGGATAACCTGATCCAAGATGCCAAGGATTGTCTGGACAATATGATTTACAGGAATAATTTTTCAAAGTAAAATATTCAATTTCTATAATACTGGAAATTGTTTTTTCAAATTGATAACAACCAGATTGGACTGAAAGACCATTATCAGGAATAATGACAGGAATGAGTACAACTTTGAAACACAAATTTAACTTAAAAAAAAAAAAAAAGGAAGAAGCAGCACACAAAAAACCCACTGTTTTGGAGCTGTTGAAATCTATTATTCCTGCTCAGCTCAGCAGAGACCTGTGTCTATTTAGCTGTTACCCTGTCTCATTATAGCCCATAGGCCTCACATTTAACTTCATCTGCTATATGTCAGACACCAAACCATACAGCAGACTGCCACCATCACAGAATTTGTAGCCAAGGTCTGGCCAGGAGAAAAATTACATCAGTTAAGTTCAAACTATACCTTTGCATTGAAAAACTTACTTATATCTCTTCATTTCGAGATAGTTTTAAATGTGGCCAGAAGTGCAAATAGTCTCTAGCTGCTCAGACTTCCACAGTTGCAAAGACCTTTTGGAAAAGGCACATGAAAAGGTCCATTTATATACATTGCTACACTGTTCTGGTAGTGTTGCTGGGCAAAGCATGAGCTCACTCATCGCTTTCTAGGAATTTTACAAGAACACTAGGATGGAACTATGTGCTTATTGCATGGTTTAGTATGCAATTACTTTTAGGCAAAACCAATTATAAACAGCTACATTTTAAATATTCATTACAGACTTCAATTTAAAAAAAAAAATTATCGGTGCACAACTTGAGGCTTTTTAGATTTGGAAATACCCTTTTCTGCTACAAAGTTACTCCATTTCCTGTATTTCCATTACCTCAGATATTTATGAGGCACTGCTTCTCATTTGACTGACCCTTTCCCACATAGTTACATACTTTCCTTCATGTGATGAGTAGTACCACACATGCTATTCCTTAGACTGCCAGACTCCAGTCTGTGGAATACTCATAAGAAATCACAGTTCTGATACAATTTAGCATAAGGAGCTCAAAATTAGTTACAGTGTTGCCCAGCCAAATTATTTTTTCTCTTCCCTATGCTATTACATCCAGATACCAATTCTCACTTATTTGTTGCTTCCATAATTTTGGCATTCATCACACTTCCTACTGAGTTTTCCAGGCTAATGATAACCCTATATTAAGCATTACTGGCTAAGAATACTAAGAGCTTGAAATATGTCACCGATGTTCACAGCTTGTTCCATCATTCTAATTATGCCATAGATCAAGCTATCTACCTATGATGGTGTGCATATTAAATCACTTGAAGTTCCATTTGCATGATCATCTTTCCAAACATTCCTGCTGTGCTGCTGACTCAAGCACTTTGAAAGACTCACTTGAAATTACTTGTTTTTTTTAAAATGTGAACATCGTGTCACTTAGTATGCAGGAAATGAAATGTGTTAGCACTTACCCATTTCAAATTAGATTCAGCATGCCTAGCTGCCTAGCATGAATACATTTAGATATAGTTTACATTTGTCTTTCCTGTAAGCTTTTTAATAAAAAATAATTTTGTGTTAAGCATATCAAAAAGTCTTTCATTACCCATTGATGACACTCAATTTAATCATATGCTGTGTAGCGTGTGTTGCTGATGCTGTTGCCTACCACACCTCCAATTTTAAGTATTTCAGTTTTGGGTTAATATTTTTGTAGAAGTCTTATCTGCAGTTTTTGCATTATACAAGGTAGTAATGGGTTTGCTCAAGGTGTGGAGTTTGCACTGGTGACTGAGCTGAAGAACAAGTGAGGGGATTTTTTTCTATGTTCTTGAGTAATTCTGGATTTTGTTTCACCTAAAGTAGTTTCAGGGCATGATTTTTTTATTATTTGCATGCTGATTTTCTAGCTGTTGCAGTTAGCTGCCTGCAGAACTGAGACACAGCTGAGAACTTTTCAAGAATATAACCATCAAGGTTATTTTCTTGCACAATCCCACTGTGTGGGAAAGAAAATCTCAATGATGATGTCAAGATACAGATGTGGGAAGTGGTGCAATGTCTACAACCAATCAAGCAAGCATCAAGCAGTTCATACAGGACAATGGTTATTACAGGTGTAGAGGAACTACAGCACAGCTGATGAGAACCCTGCTTAACCTGGCATTATACATTGGCATTTCTGATAACTCCTATATCTGTTGTATGCATTTGTATGTGATTAAAAAAAATCCCACATAGCTCCCCTGTTACCTCAGCTACTCACATCCAGATTGCAGGGGAATCCTCACCATTATTAAGGTAGGTGATAATTTTGTTGCTATTTCACTGAAGTCAAATTTTCACTTCTCTTTGTAGGGCAAAAATCATAGAATCATAGAATAGTTTGGGTTGGAAGGGACCTTAAAGATAATCGAGTTCCAACCCCCCTGCCATAGGCAGGGACACCTCTCACTAGATCAAGAAAGATCACTTTAGGTTTGCATCAGCTATGAGGAAATGAGAATCATGTTGCCAGTTTCATATTAGCATGGGAGTCAGTTATGCCACCAATCAGACAAAAGACTGAATACACAGGCATCTTTCACTGGTGACTCAGATGATGAGTCTACATGATATTTTCCACATTTATGTTACTAAACAACGTATTTTTGTAACATGGTTGTGAAAATGCTCAGAGCTTTTAACAAACTGAAAATTGCAGTGTTGCAATACATTCCTAAATTCCCAGATATGCCCAAAATGCAAAATACAAATAGGCAGGGCAACACCATTGTGAGAATAACTTCTTACTTAATTAAAGTAACCAAAACAATTGTAACAAGATGTCAGAATAAAATCTTTAAAGATGCATGTTTACAGACCACAGATTTAGTTATACAGTAACAGCCTTCTGAATTCCCTCAAGAATACGCACTTCTACAGAGCTACCTTTATTGTAGAAAAGTTGGTGACCTTGCCTGATAAAAACTGCTCAGATGCTCTAGTGGTGAAAATTATCAGGTTCTTGTCAACTCAGGAGGCTAGAAGAAAGGTAAAACACAAGACCAACAGCCCACCAGCAGCATATAAAATAAAGTCCATTTCCACTTACACCAAGAAATCCAGTTCACCTGAAAATACATCAGACAAAAAACCTATATCTTTGTTAAAATATATGTAGTTTCATATGTGGCAGAAGATATAGTTGAGCCTCATTTCCTCAGTACTTACTTGTATGTCCTCAACAGAAATTTAAATTTTTCACTCTGCTCTTCCCCCCACCACTGTAAGAGATGAAAACCTGCTTTTACAAACTATTGCTATTTGCCCATACCTAAGTTTGTTCCTGCCAATCTTTTTCCCTCTGACATATTTGAACTTTACATTCAATTTCAGACAAATAAGACAAAGAGGTCTCAAGGCAGGTAACAAAAGGACAAAGACAACATTTGTAGCCCAAAGATGGAGAGGCTAAAGCGTGCATTCTGACATTATTAGTCACCTGAGATACCCCCTGAAAGAGAAAGTTGGTGTTTCTCAGTAGCCTCCGAATATTCCAACTGCCAGCAAAGATTACATTTGAGCTCATACCATAAACTACAAAAATCCACAGGGAACCAAATCTTAATAGTACTGTAGTTCCTGGAGGAACTGCTTTCTCTCCCTCCCACAGCCCTTCTCCCTTTTCCTTCATTGTCTCACAAATGAGCTTCATTTGTGTGTTATGAACTGTTTAAAATCTAACATCCTCCCTTAGTGTCACTCTAATTCCACTGTGCTTCTGTGGTGAAATTCAACCTCTTCTACACTGAGTCCTTCTACTCCCCATGTATTACTGCATTTAGCCCCTGGGACCAACTGCTTCTAGTTATTCACTACTTCATGTAAAAGAGGAAGGCAACATAGCCCAGTAGTAATAAAGGAGAAATGAACATCTACACAGGCTATGAAAGGAATTATTTCTACCTTTCATCACTGAGAAAGTACTTCCTGCCTGTCTCCTTAAAAGACAACTCCCTCCCTGTTCATCTCTGCCCCACAAAAGATTCCTAATCTGTAGTAGACTGACTGGTGGTTTACAATTTACACATATGAGTCAGGATGATCACACAATCAGTCTTCAACTAAGCTAGAACCAAGCAGAGAAAGTGATACAAAGGCAGGCACAATTAACTTGCCATGTTTCTTTCACTAATATGGGGTATTATTTGAATTATAAATTGACATAATTATTTGCATTTGCCATACAGTGTCATCCGACCCAATAAACTAATACTGAGTGAACAAAGATATATTTTATAGTACAGAATGGGGCAGAGAAACGAAACAAAACATTTTACAAAACAATTGCTTTTTGTACATTAAATGGCAATATTAAAATAGAGCACCATGGTTTTAATTTAAACAAAATAATCAAGAATACTTAAGTAGATAAGGGTTTATCATATGGAACTTTTCAATAATTTATTCCACCAGCAAAATGCTGGTGCATTTGGAAGATCTTCCATTAAAACGGACTAAAACAGAATCTGGGTACATATCGCCATCTAGTGGAGCCCGCCCCGACAGAACATACTACTGACGTCTCGAGGCTCATTTTACTAGGGAGCAACTTAGTATGAAGACGACATTCCTGTTCATGGAGGAGGCGGGAGGAAGAGGGGATAAAAAGTTTTCTAAGATGTATAAGAATTGGATAGTCTTCAACACAGCTTGCATCGCCAGATACAAACTTACAGTTTAGGTCAGTTCAATTTCTGTTGGGCTATCTTAGGGAAGTAAAACGAAACATTTCAACTCACTGATTGCAATTCTGTACAGATTAATTACATCTCATATCACACACTTTTATCAATTTAACTTTTTCAATTCAAATATTTATTCCAGTGTTTTTTCTTTAACCTGTGTCCCAAGGAGGGAATCAAATACAGAAATTCCTATATAATTTCATTAAGATTATCATTGCTATCAAGCAGGATGTAGTCAGTGAAGTCAGGAAAAAATGTTCAGAGTTCCCACATTGGGTTGACAGTTATGAAAAAAATCCCAGACCACCCTACATTATGAACCGTTACCAGAATCATTGGAAGGATAAATATACTGTCATGGAATATCAATAATTCAGAATGAAGTATTGTAAGCATCCATTCTGATAGACTGCAGTGTTAAGAGCTTAGAAAAATATCTTACATTATTTTTTCAAGGCAGCAAGAAGTTGATTCAATATATTCCCCCTGGTTACAAAAGTTGTACCTAAAAATAAAACATCTTCACCATATTCACAAAATACTCTTACAGCCATCATGCATCATACTTACCCAGTTATCTAGGTATTGATCAGAGTTGCCATAAAAGTTTTCTCTGTACTTACAGTCAATTCATAAATGTTCTACTTACAAATACCAAGGGCCATGAAGAAAATTATGGTCTATTAGCATAATTTCTTCTGATGACAAGGAACAAACAAAAATCACTTATCCTGATAACATGCTTGCATAAATATCAATATAAATTTAACCCTGACACTTCTGCAACAGAAATAAGCATTATCAATGCTCTGTGATATAAACCAAGCAAATAAGGAAAGAGCAATCAGAACAATATAACTCAGGATAAACAAAAACCAAAATGAATGTTTCAGATTATCTGACATTTATCTCTGTGCAGTGGTTTGCTCTGCCACATGAAAACTGAACTTGGTTCTATCACTCAGCAAAGTACAGCAGAATATACAAAGCAAGAGATGATCTTGCAGTTTCTAAGATTAAGGACTTCAAGTACCATTCAAAATTTTCACCTTAGAAACTCAGCATTATAGCCAAGAAAATCCAAGGGGATTTTAGGCTTTGACATTGGGGAGTAGGTGCAGAGAGAAGAATAAGGAAGATTAGGGAGGCTCTTTCAAAAGATCACTTTTGAAATCAGAGGCTGGCATTCATGCTTTTTTTTTTTCCTAAAAATCTCAGTGCAGTGTGTGTATTTAAAGTCAATAAATTGAATTGGGACTGTTGCATAGATATCTCTATAGGCTTGTAATATTGCTAAGCACAGATCATCACTTGATCACAACAGCCGGAAACAAACAAGGGCCTCATCTACACAGTGCTATGGTGGTGTAAATAGGGAATCTCAATTTTTAAATTAATAGAATTTATCCATGTTTTTTTCTGTGCAACTGAAGGAAGATTTGGCCCAGCTTGTTCAGTGGCCACGAGGGCCCACAATACACATGTGAAGATGCACAGATGTGCACAGAAGCTTGATAAACATGTTCTGTCTTTTGTCAAAGTGTGTACAATAAATATTAAACAACCCCCTGAAGTTCACATTTTCACTTGCCTAGAATCTGCACTGCAATCCCTATTATACCCTACTCCATGTGGAATATGAATGACTATCTGAACTAATTCAGAGCAGATGTGTAAAGAGTTCAGGAGTGACAGAGATATGGTATATAAGTGTCATATAATTATTCCGTAGCTTTACATATCTCTTTTCTTCTTTATTTCAAGAACGTGACCTTTTTTCCCAAATTGGACTGCTTCTGATTGCCTTGGAGGACAGAAAAAAGTTTTCCATATCCAAATGTTTAAGATATCCGCAGGCTAATTTTAATTTAGGTAAAAGGAAAAGGCGCCAAGTACCAGAAAACCGTGTAAAGTCTGAGGTGATGAATTCCAAGGGAAATGGATAGGAAGCTTCATCAAAAGTCCTCTGTAAGTCACAAAGCTTTCTAACTTTGTCCTCACTTTCCAAACATAATTGCATTATATTTAAAAGAATTACAGCACTAAAGAATTAGGAAGATTTATCTAGGAGACAGCAAGCAGGTGATGTGGCAGACAATTATTTATGTAACTAGACTGCATGCTCAACATACAATCCTCAGTAGCATACCTCATTTTTTTCTTTGTATTTTCTGAAAAAAGCCATAGCTAATGGCTCAGTCAGCAGTTAGAATCAGATGACTTTCTGGTGTTTGCTATAGTGTCTATTTATTAACTCAAAACCAGGATGGTGTCTTTTGTAACTGTTTTTGTGACAAGTTAGTGGTTTGAAAGAACAAGCAGTCAGATGATATTCAACAATTTACTCTGTTCTGGTTTTGCTTCTCTACATTCTCAGAGGACGTCTGCAAATCATAACTTCAGTGAATCCCAATCTAAATTTAACTCATTATTGGACAAATGTATCTCCTAAGGAATGGTTCCTCGGAGAGGCAGTAACTATGTAAATTTCATTTTTGTTGCAGAGTGAATGCACATAAAACTGCAATAAGCTATAGATTTTCTGACAAATATACTGATACAAAAACATGATCACCTGAGCTACAATTAACTAAGCAAGTAGTCACCAAGAGAATACCCAGGTGGACCTATGTGATTTCAAAGTCATTTCTAAGCAAAGAACCTCTGGGAGGACCTGAAGAAGAGGAATCTCTAAAAACTGTAATACTTTCAGAAATTAACTCAAGCTGTTATGACCTGAGAACAAGCCTAGATCTCATAAACTCTAACATACCTTGACATTATGGTACCAGTCCTGACTGTGTTTTAATTTGAAATACTTTAAACATACCACCCTATATTTCTCCAAAGTAAGTTATTTGCTAGAAATGTGTACACTACTGCATATTTCTATATTACATTCTCCACTCAGCTGATCAGACCTATTCCTTACTTTCTTCATCACTCTGCCACACTTAAAGCAGGGCTGTGGCAGGGAAAATGGCTGCAACATGAACTCAGGACAAAGACAGCAAAGCTGTTGCTGCTATGATTTTGCAAAATGTTTGTAAGACAGGAGGGATAGAGAGAAACTGTTCAGTATCTTACTGAATTCTTATAATAACACGAGACACAAGGTAATATAGACAAAAAAGAAACAAGAAAAAGCTCACTTAAATCCTTAAAAGGAGCATCATGCTGTTAACTACCTGTTCTTTCTGTTCTTTGCTCAGTTTATAGCATCCTTTTCCCTAATCAAAATAGTAGGGAGTTTTGTTAATTTTTGAATATATGTATAATATACTTATTTACTACCCTGCATAAATAATTCTAAGGACAGCCAACTTCTTCTAAAGATTCATTCTTTCAAGTTGGAATCCTTGAGATAAATTCCCAGCACAGCAAATACCCCATGAAGGGCAGAAAGAAGAGGGGAGGAGAGGGGAAGAGAGGAAGAAAACTAATCATGAAAATCTAAAGGCAGGTTAAGATTAAAAAAAAAAACAAACAAACAAAAAAGGGAATAAAGAGTTACAGGAGAATCAGCCTTTTACTGAAAGTCACGTCTTTGAAATATGCCTAGAGAATGTTAGCCGCAGTCAGCCCCCGTTGACATCACAAGGTCTGAGCAGCTCTGGGCTATGCTTTCGCGACACCAAGCGGTAACTCTGCAAAGGTGCATTCTGCCGATCTCCCGAATAGGCTCCTCCGCACATCAAAGGCTGTTAAAAGGAAGCTGTACTCAAAGGTGCTTTTAAGGACAATCCTCTCCAGCCTTTCCTCGTCTATGTTACAGGTCCTAAAACGGTGTTTCTTAAGACAGCCTTATAACATCAATTAGACTTTAAAAAAAATTTCACTCCAGCACCTATATCTTTCAAATGAATTTTCACTTGTTCTTATTCAAAACAGGAGTCAGACAAAGCATTTTAAAAGATCCTATCTAAGAGCAACTAAACACTTACACAATGTATTTTAAAAAGAATTCACAAAAAATAAATGAGACCAAATGGAAATTAAAAGTAAGTCTTAAAGGGAGCAGACTCATCTCCCTCTCAAACTACTATTACGGAAGCAATTCAGAAAACAAGATATTTTAAATAATAAAAAAAACCCAAACAAATAAATGCACCAGCACGACCATCATTTCGCTGAGTTAAATTGCTTCTCAAAGTTAATGGTTATTGGGACACAGATGTCTTAAGATTGCCTCAGTAAAAAATCTGCTCCTATTGAGTAACTTTTCAGTTTTCATGTCTAATCAACAAAACAAGTACAATTATGTTCATTTCTGATCCCTATAAGGCCGCTCATTACACAGTTCTTATTAATTTTCAAATCTTCAGGACATTCAATAAATGGCTTACAGTGGACCCTACTCTTTGCATTTCATTTGCCTATGATTCCTTTCTCTTATTATAATTCCCTTCGCAGTAACACAAAAAACACATTCCAAGCAGGTATGCATTGTAAATTGCAGTTTAAAATAATTTTTATTCCATCCACTACACCTCTCTCAGTCACGTGACCTTCTCCAAAAATCTCACTCATCTGTCCCAAGGTTTCTAACTTCAAAGTTACTGAGAGGATTCCCATCAAGGTGCAAATGAAGAAAAATAGATTAAGGGCTCTAAAATGGATACTAGAAGACAAAAAAGAGATTATGGAGGATCCTGAAAACTAGAGCAACCTGCCAGGAGTGTAGTTTTTATACAAAGAAAATGAACTGCAGCATTAATTCTAGTTAAAGCCGGTATCTACAACAAACTTCAGATGTAGATCTTCATAGCAGTCTTTGTTGAGCTGATGATCACAGGATTCACCATCAGTATTTTTTGTAATAAAGAATAATGGTTTTTACCTAGCAAACTATATATGAAAGAATCTCTTCAGTCTTCATACTAAGCTTTGCAAAACTCACCTCTGGTAACTGAAGGCAGATACCTTCAAAGAAAAAGACAAAACATTAGCACATTTCATATCTGAATACCCTCACTTTCAATGCCATTTGCTTTAAATTTTGCTCCTCAGTTTTCAACAGTTTAGTGAACACATTTTGACATCTTTGAAGAGGAGCCATTTTCAAAACAGAGTTTGATACTTACAAACAAGAAATGAAATTGATATCTATTTCAGTTTTAAGTTTTTCATAGATATCAAGTAGCAATTTACAACTACAGGAAAAAAAACAAAACAAAGGCAGCAAAACAGATTTCATACTTCAGTTGAGGCTGAACTACCGTGGCACCTTTTCGGAACCCAGCCTGTAAGAGTTTGTCTTCCAAAGACACAGCACACTATGCTGAGAGATTGTGCCCAGCTGTTATTCGGCACAAATGCCAAGGGTGCAAGGATGCGCTGTGGGGAGATGAGAGATGGATCACACATCAGCTTTTCCTTCAAAATCAGAGATAATGGATTGTGTCTCAGCCCTGGCATTAGAGTTTTACAAATTCCTATTTCTTCCAGTTGCTGCTCTAGACACTAACCCTCTAAAAGACTACTAAATCTGAAATATTGCTAAGTACAAGTTACATAAAATATACACATTATGGTGCCTTATTTTAAAGTAATAAATAACAGCCAAAGAGCACCTTTATCTAGGTAGATAGCAGGCACTAACACAAGTGACTCCACAGGTGGTATCCCTACCCCCAGTGTAGAGTAATATCCCAGTACAGTGTCACACTGAATTGTTGGAAGCACTGTCTTTGGTAGGCAGGATTAAACCGGTACCTGGAATATTTACCGATCTTAGAAATTTCAACTGCATGGTGAACAAGGTTATTCTTGGAGTTGTGACTAAATCACATTTTCACAATTGCATTGTGTCAACCTAAATTCCACCACATACTCATTTAGACACTATACATTCACTTGACTCTTGGCTTAAACTGCTGTGCATACCTTTAGAAGCCTGGATCAATAAATGCTTGTGGAGGAAAACAAGGTCATGACACAGCTTCAGTGGTAAAAGAGGTTTTTTTTTCACTTGGATCTCAGAAGAGTGGTATACAATCACATTCCTCCCTTCAAGTATAAGCCATGCACTGTTAATTTGAAAGGGATAGGCTAAACATTGCAGCATTTACAGGTAGCATTAGAAAGAAGTGGCCTTCAATATCGCCAGCTTCAAATAAAGGGTACTCTTGACCCAGGATCTTTAGAAGAGTGGCCCATTTGGGGATCTTCTTAACTTGAATTTCAATTTTCAGGTATGTCAGAACTATTTTCAAATTTCTGTCTGTCACAAAAGCAGATCTAGTAACTTCTGGCGAAAATTTGTGATTTCAGCCTGACATTTGAATTCAAATAGTCAAGAGAATTAATAACATTCTGCACTCATGACACACTACTTTCCCATTCTCTTCACCTTTTACAAGCCCTTCAATGCAAGTACTGGTATATCCTGCAAAAATGTAGGCCTGAATTTTGTGGCATGCTATCCTCAATCCACTGCCTAGATCTCATGAATGTCTCAACAACATGCAGAAGATGGTGCATGCAGGAAAATAAAAGTTTTACACCCACAACAGACAGCTTTTCCCCTACACTTATAGAATGGGTTGAGTTGAAAGGGACCTCAAAGATCATCTAATTACAACCTCCCTGCCATTGGCAGAGACAAGACTTGGGAAAACACTTTCTGGGTATCTAATCTTGAGAACTTCAGGAAGATATAAATGACCCCGTTTCTGACAGTATTACCAAGTCAAAAACTGCAGAGGGGGACAGTATCACTCTATTTGTGACAACATTTGTCTGTCTATCACTTGTGACAACTCAGCTGCTGACTTCCTGTTCTTCGTGGTTTTCTTCTGGAACTGGAATCCAGTAAATAACTTAGTCTATAAAACTACCATCAATGTTCTTTAAAGAAAGCAGTCTTCTTACTTCAATTTCAAATTAAATAAAAGCTCTCTTATCTAAGTGATGTCAGAGGTAAACACAAAGAGACTTCATAAAATTTTATCACGTTGAATTCACAGAGAAATCTACAATAGTACTACGCTAAAAGACTATTACAGCTTGTCCCCAGTAAGGTATAATTGTAGCAAACAACTTCTGAACAACTGAACAATGGTTTTATATGTCTTTTCCTGCAGAATTGTCTCTTATTGTGATTTACTTCCACCCTTTGAAAGTTATTTCAGAGAAGCGGAGTTCAAATAAGCACTTCCACAAATGCAGTTAGTCAGTAATAGCAACAGAAATTAAATTTACATCTACTTCAATTGGATTCAATTTTCAAGTGTGAACAAGATCCTTATCACATTGGAAACTGAAGCTGAATTACAATGATGTAGTTAGAATATTAGTTGCACAGATGGACAAGGAAAAATAATTAAAAGCATCATTTTTGAAAGTATCTTATTAGAGATTTAATTCAAAAAGTCACTGCCATGACAGTACAAAGGCACAAGTTACAGGTCAAACTGCCCATGAGAAAAAAGTACTGAGAAAAGAGTAACTGGATGTGCAGCTCCCAAGTGGATCACACTTCCTAAAGGAGGCATTTTTACAGTAGAATAAATATGCGCACAGACTAAGATGATCAAAAGCCATTTTAAACACATTTAAACACACACGTACATATATGCATAATCCATGTAAAGCTCCATCTGCCTTAGCTATCAGCAGCCTACTAAACACTAGGTGGGAAGTAGGATGGAATCCACAAAGACCCCACAAACAATTTTGATTAATTTTTCTAATTTAAGGGCATTTAAGAAAAGCAACAGTGAATAAAAGTCCTTGAAAAGACACACACAAATTAGGTAGGAAGGAGCTATTCTTGTTGGCATGGCAACTCCAAATGCTGCACTGATCCCACTTAGACTGTCAGACAGACTTCTTCACTCATCTAATATTTTTAAACAACACCTATTGTTTCTTTAAAGAATTTTACCTCTGTAGAATTAATTGTAGCAGCAGCATGGGAAAAAAATACATTTTTAAGACTGATTATCATAAATTTTAGCATGTAAAATCAAGAAGAGATTTTTAAAAATTAAAAATAATTCTCATCATCCTAGTAGGAAACTTTGACCGAGTGTACATCTTGTGTTAGTTAAGCATCTAGCATGTCAATATTACAACAACCCAGGAAGAATGCCACAAAGCTCAGGCTTATACACCTGATCCTTACAAGATGCAGCTGGTCAGAGCAAAGGCCATCCTGCTGGACTGGTGAGAAGGTTCTGGGCAAAGCAACTCTGACGGACAGACCTTGATAGGCCAAGCACAGCGAGGAAGATGAGTGGATATAGTAAAAGACTACCAGAGATCACTGAAAACCACCCCATATCTAACTACGCAAGCTCTAATGGACAGACACCTATGACAATGATTTCAGAGGATTGTAATGAACATTACAATTATTCCTAGAAACAATTACTATGTAATGCACCTGCCCAAATATATACAGGAGAGAAAGAGACATGAGGGTGTGCACAATTTGAAGAAATTCTCCTCTGCGCACCCAGTACTGTAATAAAGAATGCCTGCCTTCTCATACAAAATTCTGTCTCATGAAGTTTAGTTTCTTTAGCAGTGGCTGTTGATGACTCTTTCAGGAGAGAGCACAAGAACAAGGTAGTTCAGTCTGAAAAAATAATTTGACTCATGTACTATGCAGAAATGGTAGAAGCTGGCTGTAATGAATTTTTGATGCATGAAAATCAGTAACACGGTAATTAAGTTCAAATTGTTACAAACATTTTATACAGTATCAATGAGGAAAATGCAAGAAACACCAAATAAGAGAGCTTTGAGGAGAATGTGATCAGCCATTTTTCATTTCTTTACCATTCCTTTCTTCCTTTCTTTGTGAATTTCTTTTTGTGGATAGTGTATTCTTTATCTCTTATGTGCAAAATCTTTGATTGCAGACCAAAGGATATTGCACATGCCAACTTACACCATGAAAGCAGATGTTGTAATGGAACAACAGTACATAAACGTGAACTAATTTAAATGATTGTTCACCAATCTGCAAAGAGAGATAAGGTTTTTTTTCTTTTTTTACATTTACATATGCTTCAGTTAGAGAAATTTGTTTTTAGCTGATATGTTATTTATGGCTGTCTGTAACTAAAGTATATTTATTCTACTTGTGTTTCCCGCATTTATTCTGTTCTCCACTTCTCCCATTAGCATTGTGCACAAACAAACGTCCACATTAAAAAATCTAAGTATACAGATACTTGAAAATATCTATTTAAAAATAAAGTAGCTATTTAAAAATAAAGTAAAAATAAACACTTTCATGAGAAAGGAAAAATGGTGATGAAAAGGAAGAAAAACATCATAGTTGTTTAACCATGGGAAGATAGAGGAGGGGTCAGATTCTTGAGCCTTAAGCCAAGGATCAGCTCTTAAAGCACCATATGCAGGATTCACTTTGACTTCCACACAAATTCCAGATCCACAAGGCTTTCAGCACCAGGCCCTCCACCGCAGCTCTGGCATGAATTTTACTGACTGTGGTGGAAATTTTCATTATTAAGAAACAGAATACATTATTTCAAAAGGATTTAAAAGGTTCTCTTAGGAGAGTCAGTTGGAAAGCTGTGATCTCTAAAGTCCCTGATAGAGGATTAACAAGATGCCAACTAGAGACTTTACCCTTTGTACTCCTTTTTCGGCTTTAAATAGGTTCTTCAGGAAAGCATTACTAAATGAAACTTGGGGCTTGTGTCATTCAGGTTTACAATAATAGGTAATAAGGCAACACATTTTAGTAATTTTGAAAGGGAAGACAGCAGACTCAGGCCATAGAATTGCAAGCCTCAGAATACAAGCAATCAGACAAGTTTAAATGCTGGCAAAAATCAAATCAAATCTATTTCTGTATGGGAGTTGGCCTAGGTTCCTAATTGACCCCTCTCATAGAGGCAGAAGTGATATATCTGATGTTAAAACTGATGCTGCTCTTAATTATACGCTAGGAAATAAATGAGATACATTTCAAATGTGCGCTAAAATTAGTTCATGTTACTAGTCTCCAGCAAATATCATATACCATCCACTGGCCACAAGAAGGGAATTCCTAATTGTAGCTAAATGTCACCAGTGCCATATATAAAAGAGTCATTTGAACTGAATCCACTGCTAAGTACACACTCAGCTCTCCATGAACACAGCATATAAAAATAGCAGAATAGTAGCTGGGAACTACAACTGTCTGACAATATTCTTCTTCTACACAGGCAAAAAGAAGTAAAAAATTTTGGATGTGGGAAGGGTAAAAAAAAAAGCTTTAGATTGTTCTGCTGGAAGAGTATCTAAACCTTTTATGAAAGTTTTCGTCTCCCTTCTAAGTGTCTTAAATAACAAAGCTTAATTTATTTTGAGCCTCCATGAGATCACCTTACCTTCACATTCTCTGTCGCTCAATCCTCTGCTCTAGTTTACACTGTAATTTAAACAGTAAAGATAGCTTACTTTATAAGTAACAAGCTATAAGACAAGTCTCTTTGGCCAGTTTAGATTGCAGCATATCTTCTATTTGTTTTTTGACTGGTTCTCATCTATTTAGTGAATTCTTCAGCTGAGACACTTTCTCTTAGTACTTGCAAGAAAAATACAAACAAGTGGCACTTAAAGCAACTAAACAGAATATATATATATATATATATAATTTGTCCTCCTTGTCAGACAGATGCTCATCTCTGTTTCTCATTTGCAACACATAATGTAAGGGAGCTGAAAAACAGAAACAGATACTGAGATTTCTGACAAAATGCATTAACTGCTCTCTTTATGCCGTAAGGCTATATTAACCAAGTGTGGACATTTTATTTAATATTGTTACATTCTGTCATGCAGTAAAGTCTGCAGGTACTATCCTCTCTATAGGTTTGTATTAAAAAATATGCCAGACATAATAGGTGAATTTTTTTCCTTCCATATGTCATTGCAATCACTAAACTATTAGAGTAGATTTTAAATTACTTTTACTTTACTTGTGATGTGAAATAACAGTTAATCAGCATGCAACTCAGCCATAGCTGGCTGCAAGACTATGAGGGTTCAGGATATGGAGAGGTAAGTGGAGGTGTGCTGGTGCAGGAAGGGCTCCTGGGGACAGCTTTAGTGGAGGTGGAGTAGGATCACCCGATGTGTGATCACTCCCAAGAGCTCAGTGGGGTTTGTGGCCCTGAGATTACCCTTGCAGGAACACCTGCTCCCAAAGATTGCTGCTGCTTTTCTCTTCATAATGCTGTGCACAAGGCAGAAACCCAAAAAGCAGCAAAATTTCATTGAATGAAAAGTATGACCCATTCAAGGAGGGACACCCATCTGTCTGTCCTCGGCAGAGAGAGGTGGGGAGTCTGGTGTCCCAAAGTCTGTCAGTGCAAGTGTGAGTCACAAATAAATGCCCTTATTGTACACAGTCAGTAGCTTCATGAGAAGCTAGAGGGGCTCTGCAGTACAGCCTGTTCTGCAGGGGTCTCTTAGCCCTGAGTGAACAGGGTTGACATGGCCCCTCACTCCTCAAGGCTCTTCCTAAACAATCCCCTTCTACAGGCACTTAGGCTTGTGAAAGAGAATCATAGAATCATAGAATAGTTCAGGTTGGAAGGGACCTTAAAGATCATCGAGTTCCAACCCCCCTGCCTTAGGCAGGGACACCTCCCACTAGAACAGGCTGCTCAGTCCCATGTCCAGCCTGGTCTTGAACACTTCCAGAGAGGGGGCATCCACAACCTCTCTGGGCAACCTATTCCAGTGTTTCACCACCCTCACTGTAAAGAATTTCTTTCTTATGTCAAGTTTAAATCTTCCCCTTCCAATTCACATCCATTGTTTCTGGTCCTTTTGAACCGGATCGAGGCGCTGAAAGAAATTGGATAATCACAATGAAAAATTCTCTCTGATAAATGGAGTTGAAAGAAGCCAGGCAAACAGAAGCATGGCCACCAGCACGAGGGAGCACAGCACCATCAGCCCTACGTAGCTGCCATGGGAGAGAGGGGGCACAGCC
>VZTY01028960.1:24929-85073 GCA_013400935.1 Turnix velox
TGTGTGTTGGCAGAAGAACTCCAAGAGGAGGGTCCGAAATTAATGCAAGAATGTAACCTGTAACCAATCAGTATGTTAGTAGCATTGATAATTAATCATCACTGTATATAAGCTTGTCTCATGCTCTCAATAAATGGATTCTGGCAGATCATATTGATCATGGAGGTCAGCCCCTTCTTACACCAATCGTCGTATCTCTTTATTTAGCAGCCTGGTCTAGTGGGAGGTGTCCCTGCCTATGGGAAGGGGTGGAACTAGATGATCTTTAAGGTCCCTTCCAACCTAAACTATTCTATGATTCCACGAACTCATAAAGCCATTGCAATCAGACTGACAGAACCCTTAGTCTTGAACTATTTTTAGAAGGAATGAAAAAGCAAAGTGCAAAGCTTAATAGCACACAATAGGCAGAAAAAATGGAAACAAAGCCAGCATTCCCAATATGACTTTCAAGGCTGCAGATAATTTCTCAGAATCATTCCCATGACCAATAAGTCGAAGCGTTAAGTAAATCAAGAATTCGAGCATACACTAAGGAAACAATGAGTGGCAGCATAAAGGAAAATGTCTCTTCTCGACAGAACAGTACATATTTTACTGCTTGTTCATTACAACTACAGTCTAAGTTTAAAACCAACTCATTCTTAGATAGCTCTTAGCATGATATTTTTACTCTGCAATTGTAAATACTAATTCATTTTTAGCTGGTAAGAAATAACTATGGTGTCTCTAGCTAAATAATATCTAGAAAAAAATAAGAAAAATATACTAGTGCAACCGTATCTTGCAGTAAATTGTTAATAACATGTTGCTCTACAAGTACACACCATATACCCTAGACTGTGTTAATGATACTGATGCAGGTTACACCTCTTGTCAGATGTTTTGGTTCAGCTCTTGTATATAAAGGACCTGAAGTTGTATAATTACAGCCAATATTTTGTTACTCAAAACAATTTTTTCCACATCTGTATGCAATTATTTTCCTTCCTCTTTAAGTAGTAGGAATGTAAATTTCTTATCCACAGAACAAAGTAACCCAACCATACCTAATTAAATAAAATACTAGCTAAGTCTCTTTACCACTGTAAATTTCACTGCACCAAAGAAAATTATTTGCATCTTTAATATTACATCATGATTAGTAATGCCAATGTACTGGATTATTCCTTAAGACAGTGAAACAGATATCACTCTGGCAGTAGTTTTTTTAAAATTAACATTTCTATATTTGAGAGCTGCAAGGAAAAGAGGGAAAGAAGGGAAAGTTTCCTTTATCCCAATTTACATTAGATAACTATATAGTTTTAGCAGACTTCACTCTTGGTCAATAATGTCCAGAATATCAGCAGACATGGAATCTTGCCTCCCATCTAAGTAGGTGGAAATTATATGTATTTTTTTGTTGAACATACATAAATGAGGTGTTTTAAGCTTCAGCTTTCATGAGATGCAAATTTTGAATGCTTCCTCATCCAGAGAGCACATTAGCATTCCACTGCTTTCACCTCCATTCTTTCTCCATAAAAAAGTAATTATATTTGTTCTTTAGCAACACTTAAGAACCTCCATCAAAATTCAGAAACCACATTGTTTGAGGGGCCTTACAGAACACTCAGAAGAAAATTGCTACTCTTCAAATGTACTGCTGAAACTGGGTATTAAGGACAGAATCCTTCAGATAGTTTAAGAAGGCTTTCAGCCAACACAACAATCCAAGAGATGTTTTCTTACTTTATGTTCACCAATTTCTAGTGTGCATTCAACAGCATGCTCTGCTGTTCACCTGCCAAGGACCCATTCAGTTCTGCTTTTCCTTCAGAAAGGCACCTTTCTTTCCTGGAAACAGCAGGTTGTCTGTTCCTTAAAACCAGAATTTCCTACGTTGCTCTCAAACCTCTGAAATACTATGGCCTCCCGATTAAGTCAACCCTGACCCTGTGGCTGGATCCCGGCCTCTCCACTGCTGTTTCTGCACCATTTCCAGCAAGCTCGGTTTGATTTCCTCTTACGTTGTTCTCTAGGCAGGCACGCCACGCCGGCCGGCGGCGATTTTGGCCGCATATCTTCCCGTCTTTTTATCCTACGGCCCTAAACCAGCCACATCCTCCTTGCGATAGCCGCCTTCAGGACCGCCCGGCCAACTCTGGGCGCCTCCCAGCAACACAAACCGGCCTACGCCCTTGCAGACCCAGGAGCAAGCGTCTTCGGCTCCGCCTTTCCTCCCACCCACTGCCTTGCCCGGCTAGGCCGAGGCGGCGGCGCTTCGTCGGTCATGGCAGGGCTGCTGGCGCCGGCTGTGACGCGGCAGGTGGGCAGTGCGCCGGGCGGTGGGCAGCAGTGCCGGCTGCCCCGGGAGCTGAGGGAGGCCGCCCGCTGCCTGGTGGTGGACGCAGACGGCAGGAGCGTACGCTTCGAGGCTCTGTACGCGGAGCAGAAAGCCATCGTGCTGTTCGTGCGGGTGAGCTTGACAGTCCCGAAGTAGGGCTTTGAGGAGAGCCCCGACTTGGCGGTGGATAGGGCCTGGGGTGGGAGTGAGGAGAGAGAGGCGGCGCGGTTTGCGCAGACTGGGCTGGACCTGGGAAAAAAGAGAATATTGATACCGAAAATCGGCCTGTAAAAAAAACTTTTTGTTTGAGAAAGCAGGCATTTTTTAGTGCACCGCCTGGTGCACAGTTTGCTCAGACTAAACAACTTCATGTCTCTCCTCAGTACGTTCTGGGGCTTGTGCATTACGTATTAGTTATTTTTTAGGAATATTCAATACAGTTGTAGGAAGGCATTAACGTGTCTCCCCGTTGGAACATAAGTTGATGTGGGGTGGTTGTCAGCAGTCTGGTGGTCTTTTACTGTATCCACTCCTCTTCTTCAGTGTGTCCCATGTTTCACCTCTGAAGCTCTGTCCATCAAAGCTGCTTTGCCTGATGCCTTGTCATTGGTCTACCAGGATGGCCTTCAGACCAGATACATCTTGCTTTGATGAGCAAGTATAAGCAATACTCTATTCTGCCTGAGTTTTATGGCCTCTTGCCTGGGTTTTTGTAACACTGGCATGATGAATGCTTAATTAACAAATTATACAGATTTAGTCAAAGTTCTCATTAGGCTAATGGGAGTTCTACTTAATTAAAAATAAATTTTTGATTTTTCAGGCTGCATTGTATCAATACTTTTCTGAGAACACCCATTCTTTGGCAAAATTGTAGTAGTTGCTGGAAAGGAAATAATTTGCCACCCATGTGTTCAGGGGAACATGCATTGTGTTCTTATTTCTTACCTAGGAAGCCAGCTCACACATACCTAAAATATCCAGAGATTAAAAATATTAGCAATGCCCCAAGCCCGGTGTCCACATTTAGGCCTGGATTAAACCAGGATTCTTACCCAGATTTGGAAACTATAAAGAAGTGTAGTCATTTCTATTCTCAGCACCTGGTCACCTCCAACCATTGGCTGGCTCACCATTTCAGAATCTGATATCTTATTGCTGTCCAATTGTGTCTGTTTCCAACATATACCACTGTCTTATGTTGCAGAATTTTTTGTGTTACACTTGTAAGGAATATGTAGAAGATCTGGCAAAAGTCCCCAAGGCGTTTTTACAAGTAAGTATGCCCTTGGTATGTACGTTAGATTGCTGGCACAAAGCAGATTTGCCTGCCAGCCTGCTCTGCTTCAAATTTCTAGGAAAAACAAATAAAAATATGTATCTGCTGAGGAGACACAGGAAAAGATTTACTGCACTACACACCCCCTTACAGCAGCATTATTTATCCCAGCCCTATCAGCTTAGTGCTGTTTTCTCTGCTGTGTTCTGAATAGTTTAACAATATCTGACATGCATTTCTTTTGGTATTTAGTAGTGCTCATGGCAGCTGTCTTCTCTCAGCCACTTCCTACTGCCCTTTCCATTGCCGATATGACTGACTGATGGTTCTGCATGGAACAAAATCAGAAAATTCATCTGGATTAAAAATAGTCTCTTTTTTCTATGGTTATTTGTAAGCTGCATCAGTTGTGCAACCTGTTCGCCAGGCAGCTGCACAAACAAGAGTGACAAAGTGACAAAAAACAGACAAAGGCAGGGCTTGCTATGTATGAGTATTTGTTGTGTGATAGGAGATACCAGGGAAAGACAATGATCCCCTACTAAATTTGGATGGTCAAGCTGTATCCTCTAAGCTGCTGACTGAAATTCTGTCATATTTTATTTCCAAAAGCAGCATACCTAATGACAGAGACTCAGCTTCTTGTTGACATCAAGACATAGATGGGTTAGGAATCTGAGCATGAAAAGGGTGATTTCTGTGGCAGCTATCCTGAGGACACATTCTTATAAACTGTTCTATCAGTGTTACTTGGGATGACATTTTTTTAATTTGTCTGCTCAAATAAATGTATACAGGGAGTATACATCCATACTTTTCTCAGGGTGTGTATTCCATTTTTAAGAGGGTTGCTTTTCATAACAAGTCAAATGATTCTTTATGGGAAAGACAAGTATTATATCCCAAAATTAAAGCAGCTTTGTATTTTATTAACTGCAATACCAGCATCTAAATGAGCTTATGTTTTGCCCTCTATTTTAGACTCAGACCTAATGTTACACCTGGAAAATATAGTACATGCAGATACAAAGTATACCTATTAATGAGCATCAGTATATGTAAATCCAAAATCCTAGCATGTTGGGACTACAGAAAAATTAAAGCTTACACATCAGTAACTTAAAAGTTATCGTTAGAAAATATTTTTCACTCAATAAATTAATGTATCTGCTAGCTGTGGGTGACAGACAAAGATGTGGGCTCCAAATATATAAGTTAATTGCAAATAATTTTAATGGAGTGCACTGTAGTTGTTAACTCGGGACACAGATTCCACTAATACTTTGCAGCTGTGCAGAAACACAGAGCTTCTCTTGACAGTTTCAATACCTATGTTCTCTTCTAGGAAGCAAATGTGAGGCTTATAGTTATTGGACAGTCATCTTACCATCACATCAAGGTAAATAAAGTAACCATTAAATACATTGTGTCCTCTGTTGTGTCTTAATGGTCTGTATTGAGGGATTTTGCTCTGAATGAAAAGAATGGATATTTGCAGACACGGGAAAAGAGAACAGTATTCTAATAACTGTACATGAATAAAGCAAAAAACTAAAACTTTCAGTTTAGAAATCACTGAGGCTTACTAAAGAAACAGGGGTGGCAGTATTCCATTGTCAGTAGATCCTAACTAATTACAGTCTTAACCTTAAAAAAAAAATTGCTTTTCTTGTATGCATGTATTTTTCAGCCCTTCTGCAGTCTAACTGGATATACCCATGAAATATATGTAGATCCACAAAGGGAAATTTATAAAATACTTGGCATGAAAAGAGGTGAAGGCAGTAACGTATCGGGTAAGCATGAGTTTCTCATGTTGTTTGGACTTATACAGAACAAAATGAGAATGCTCTGATAAAACAGCAGAAATACAAAATAAATAGGAAGTTGCCCACCAGTCTCTTTCAGGCTTTGTGTCAAAGTACCAGGAATCCGGAAAATCTGTTCACAACAGCTGTTTTATTTTGTTGTTATCCTTCTGTTTGTTTTTTTTTTTTTTAGTTTGTAGATAACAGGTATTTTGTGGTTTTGTTTAGTTAGGAGCCCTCATGTGAAATCAAACACACTACTGGGAAGTATTAAGAGTGTGTGGAGAGCAATGACAGGCCCAGCTTTTGATTTTCAAGGAGATCCTGCTCAGCAGGGAGGAGCTCTGATTTTAGGCCCAGGTGAGTTTTGTTCTGTGTTTGAAAGCTACAGTGTTCTCTGGTAGCTGTTTGCTTTAGCACAAATCTAGCTTTAATGCAAAAATCTCAGCTGCTGTCTGAGTGAGTTTCAAGGAAATAGTCTTGTGTTGAACTGTGTGATAGTGCTGGCTGAAGGAACTTGTGGAAATGTCATTGTGTTAGTGCTGCCTCCCACAGAGGTGGCACAATGCTGATCACAGTCTTGCAAAAATCAGTAGGAGTGCTGATAAAGCACCTCAAAAGTTTGGAGAGTTGTTTTTGACATCCTGGTGTTCACCTACATTCTGCTTTCACGTTGGATTCTAAGTATTTTATATGGTTTTAGTGGAGGTATAATGTGGAGGTATAACTTCATTTTTTAAAAAATCAGGTAATTGTTTAAAGTACAGTGTATTGTGCAATCTATAGAGCTGGCACAGATTTGTACGAGAAGTAGTAGTAAATCAGAATGCTTCTTTCACTAACTTAAGCCTTTGGATGACTAAATGTTTTATTTAACCATTTACGTATCCACTCTCATTCCATTTCAGGTAATGAAGTTCATTTTTCACACCTAGATAAAAACAGGATGGATCATGTTCCCATTAACACAGTTTTGCAGCTGGCAGGAGTTAAATCAGTAAATTTCACAGACATTCCCCAGATTATTGACATATGACACTGTGCATATATTTTTTTTTTTTTCATTTGCACTCTACAAGGACAACTCTCTAGCAGATTTCCACTTGGGACGCAGATTCCACTAATACTTTGCAGCTGCACAGAAACACAGAGCTTCAGCCCTGTTATGTTTTTATGGGATACCTGAGAGAATAAAATACTTGACAGTGAAGGTGGGCACAGAAGTACTATTTGCACTGTGTGCAAACTGAAAACACAGATGGAATTCATTATTTCTTCATCAAACCATAATATAGTTTAACAACCAGTGTTAAAGACATACTTAACTAAAAATTCTGGTTTTGTTCTGAAAGAACTTGTGATTCTTGCCCTTCAGCATATGACCATGCCTTTCAATCCATATGTCTCAGCAATGCTCTGAAGCTTCCAGTATCGTGTGATCATCTTGTATTAAAAAATACCTTGAAAAATCCCAGTTTCAAAGACCAGGACTTAAGTTTATGCGTGCTTTTGCATCTGGTGCTCTTAGGCATTATGAAATGCATTTTCTAGTTTTAAGTAAATATTTTAAATATTTTCCATTGTCTTCTGCATTATATAGAAAGGTTGGTCTATGACCCAGGAGGAGTATGTCTTAATTATACTTATGATTAGATTGTCAGTTTTGGAGTATACCACAGTCACTTGTTTTCTTGTGAAGATTTGCAACAGAATATTCTCACCTCTATGTGTACATATGCTGTCAGAGCAAGAGGTCTCTGAAAAAACATCTTCCTTTATTTATGTGCTAGATAGCTGATCTAATGACAACAGCATTTTGGTTAGCAGTTCTGTTAGATTGCATGTTATTCATTTTTCTAGAAATACTTGTGCTCAGAATCTTCTGCTTTCATTCACTTCTTTTCAGCAACTGTGTAATGAGATTGTCCAAAATTCATGGAGGAACATATCCTCCTCTCCAGTTTCTGCCTTCCCTGTAAAATACTACAGTTCATACATATCTTACCTGTGGATTATCTCCCCTTTTAAGTGTTAATGGAAATACAATTGTCAAACAGTATTCTGTGAAGAGGTTTGTCCCTGTGTCCATTAAGGTCACTGGCAGAGTCAGAGCAAGCTCAGAGAGCTGTACACCATTGAGAATGTGTGAAATTAAATGCAGTGTTGCTTAAGAAATACAATTATATTGACCAATGCAATTCCATTAAACTATGCCTTAACACATGATTAAATCCATGTGCATCTTGATACAGTGTGTTTTGGAGAATATTCATGTAAAAAGGTTTCATTCAGTCCATGTGTTGACTAAAGTGCACTCGGGACATGGCTAGAAGGACATTTGCAGGCTCTGAACCCATGTGATTTTAGAGCTTGACAGAGGCTTTCTCAGAACTTGGCTTAGCAGCTTGAGACCAGCAGCTGGGGCTTTCAGGGAAGTAAAGTGCACTTTTCATGACCACTGCCCCTACACTGATAAACAAGGACCTGCCTGCTCCCCCAGCTAACTGGTGTTTTTGATTATGTCAGAAACTCTGTAACGCAGTTGCCTTCATGTGATGTAAACTACAGCAGAAAGCAAGCAAGACAGGGGTCCTATGTAAAACCAAGGCAAGAAAAGCACAAAAATTATTTTCAATGAGGAATGATACTCAGTTTACTCACAGTCCTTCCATTCTGCTTCATTCACCTGATTCTCACTTCCGAGAGCACTGGCTCTTGTTCCGCTTTTGATTAGCAATCATTTTGTTTTCATTTTTTCAGTGCTTCTGATTTTAAGGGAAGTGTATGTCTAGCTGTTTTTCTCCTTCTTTTGCTTGCAGCAAATGGAAATGCAATATGAATAGGTCTGATACTCCATTTTAAAGATATTCAGTAAAATTAAACCAAGATAAAAGAACTGTGGACACTTAAAAGGGATTGGAATTAATTAAGTTGTAGTTTGACAGCTTTGTAGTTGAAGTCATCTACCCTCACCATGCCAATACTTAGGGAGCTATGCCATGGCTTCTACATCATGCCAATAAAATTATTTCTTTGGAAAGATTTTTAAAATACAAAGAGGGAAGAGGACAGGACGATTCAGTTCAGGAGCAATCCTAATTAGGCCATCAGCATTAGTTGCATGGAGATGGACTAGCCACAGCCTCAGAGCCTGCTGGAGCCCAGTGAGATAATGATTCCCTTGACATAATTGACAATGACCACAGTCTTCCCCAGCAGAAGTGGTTTCTTAAGTGTCACTTGCATCATGGGTCTCTGCTGCCACTGAGAACTTTTAGAAGCTTGAAATGAAAATTGGAAATGGAGATACAATCTGATCCTCAGTAGATGGTTACAGTACTTGTCACGGCCAGCTAGACAGAGGTGGGAGGGAGCATTTCTTGGAAACCGTTTTAGTCATGAGCTTGCTCCACTAGAACACTTACTTAAAATAGTAGTGTGTTTTAAAGCACCATATTGTTCAAGAAGACACTCAAACCCTAACTATTTCAGGTCTGCATATAAATCCATTAAGTGTTCCCACCAAATGTCAGCCGCACATATCAGACTGCATTTAGTGAACCTCACATGATGTCACATCTCGATGAGACCTTTGTCTGCCATGTGCCGCTAAAGGCACCTGGAAGGCTGCAACACCTCAAGAAACGCGAGTGAAAACGCCTTTTTCCAGAGGCGGCGACTTCACACCAACCCCGGTGGTCGGCACAGAGCCCCACCAGCCCACCTGTTACAGCGGGCGCTATGACATCATCGCCCCTGCCGCTCCGCGCTGGTGACGCCACACCCCGCTGACCCAATCAGGCGAGGCGGGGGTCGGGTGTGTCAGGCTCCGCCGGCGGCTCAGGTCGCGGGAGGCCGTAGGTGCATGGGGAGGTGGGAGGGGACGGCGTCGCGGGAGACGCGTCAGCCGCCGCCGTCGGGTTCCTCCCCTCCGGCGGCGCTAGCCTCCCGGGGAGCGGGGCGGCGGGCATGAGGCTTCGCACCCACCGTACTGGTGCGGCCGCCTCCGCCATGAAGCGGAAGAACTGGGCTGAGGCCCGGCGCCGCGCAACCCCGGCTCTGAAGAGAACTCGGGGCACAGCGTCGCGGGAGGCGGGGAGCGAGACGGAGCAGCAGCTGCAGCAGCCGGGGCCGGAGACCTGCCTGAGGATCGCCGGTGAGGGGCGTGCCGTGGGGTGGATGACTGTGCGGCTGGAGAGTTGAGTAGGAGCCGGGCTGCCGGCAGCAGTACGGGGAGCGGGGCCGCGGGAGTGTCTCGTCCCGTCCTAGGGACGGCGGTTTCTCCTCAGCATGGGGCGGCCGCGGTCAAGGCCAGATCGCTGAGTCGCCGGCTGTTGGCGACGTCTGTGCAGTGGGTCGGTTGTTTCGTCCCTTTGGCGTTTCCTCAGTGAAGTGTTTTTAAAAGTGCTTGGCCAGCCAGGTCCGTCGTCCTGAAGAGCGAATGCTGGGGGGCTTGTGAATGACTCTCCGTGCTCATAAGAGAGTAAAGGGAAGGTACTTTTGAACCAGGGAAACATGGTTAAGTGGGGTAACAGAAATAACTGATTTCTTTCTGCATCGGGGATGCAGATCTTTCTCCTCGCGTTGTGCTTGCTGGCTTATGAGTAAAAGAATGGACAAGGCTGATGCTACACCGCGGCACTCAAGTGGCACTGGCTTCTGCGGCGGGTTTGCTCGCTGTCCCACCTCTGCCTCCTGCCCCTACGGTCCCAGGCGCGCGCGGTTTTGGCACAGGAACGCACCTTTGTGGATCATAGACGAAGTAATTCTGTATTTCGGTTGAAGTAGCTTCTCGGTTAAAAAGACAGTCTTGAGTTTACTTTGCCTCAAAGTAAAATAAGAAACCAAATAAAAATATTTTTTAATTACTTTTTATGCCCTGCGTTTAGAATCTGAGAGTGGTAGTACTTACAGCTTCTTTTAAAAACAAGAAATGCACATCACTTGCCACTCCTTTCTGAAGGGCGTGGGAAATTGTGTGTAGAAAGAACAAGCAAAAATTAAAAAGGACGTATTAACAAAAGGCCCTAGTCTTCTCTGTGCTAAGAAATGTGGTTCCTTAAATTAACCGGTGTGTCTCCTTGACAACAATATGTTAAGAAAACCATAAGATTTTGTTTTTAAAATTAAGCATAGTGAAGGAGAAAGAATGTACGCTCTTAAAGTAATAAAGATATAAAGATTCATCTTTTTAAAAAGCTATACTAGTATCAAGAAGCAAATCCTAAATACTCCAGACTAAAATAAAGCATTTTAGCCCACTCTGTACAGAGAAACGTAGTGGTTTACTTACATGTAGAATTATAATGTAAAACAGTATATGTGTATTTTTCTACAACTTCAAACATTTACATAAGTAAAGTTCTAAGGTTCAATGTAGAAACGTCTGATTTGGCAGGTGATGACTTGTTGATACCAGAGTAATTTCATTGCCTATGAGCACCAGGCAGCCCACTCCATGAGAGGCAGACCTCCAGTGATCAGGTCTGGCCAACCATTCTCATGCAGCAGTTGCTTGGATCTGCTGATGCACATCTGGCATCAATAGGCCTCTTGAATTTAGGGAATGCCAGAGAAATATTTACACATTTAAATAATATCCTGGAGCACTTAGTCTTTGTCATGTATTTTTTTTCAGGGGGATTTCACCATATTCAGCAGTACACAGTGTAACCAACTTGATGAAAATGCAGTAGATTATTATCTTCAATAATGCTTAATTTTGTCTTGCTTCTGTACACAGTGGCTACTGTTCTAATAGCATAACAATTACATACTAATGTTTATTATGTTGGTATGTAATTTATTTTTAATAGAGAAAAAGGAATTAGCTTGCAGGCTTACCTTTTTAATTGTCTGTTTTAAAAATTAATTTAGGTTTTGAACTGTCAGTTCTGCCTTCTTATTATGCAGTTCTGAGAAATGAACCAATAATTCTGGGTTGGAGGTGCATTTAAGCATCAGGTGTTATTCTTGGATACAAACGTACTAGTAAATATTTTAGCCTTTGTAAAGTCTGAGAGATTTGTGTTAGCTTATCTGGTTACAGAAATCATGCCAAACTCATTAAGAACATTACACATTACTCCATATTTGTCTTTGCTGAAAGAGGCAGAAAACAAACCCAATTAGCTGTAATGATCTATGGATCTTTTCTTGTATGATGTTCATAAACAGTAGAATTTGCAATCCATTATTTTCATGTATTTTGTAGCTAACGTACAGTAATTATTTCCTTTATTTCCTGATTAATAAAATGTATTGGCCATGTGTCAGAATAATTTAAACTCATAGTAATCTAAATATTTTTGTTCACTATTACGACTAGTCCAGGAAAACTCTTCTTGGGGAAGATTGTTTATTTTGGTCTGTTACGCTGCACCTTAAGATTTTCTGTCAACTAATGCCTGGGGCTTGCTCATATGAATTCAGCTTGCTGAAACCAAGTGCATTTTTTCTGTTTATTAGAAGCATATTCCCACATCCTTCTGATCTGTGAAAGGAGTAATTTATATGATCCAAGGAAAATGTAGTTATTCTGTGCAAGATGCTTGAAAGCTGTTGATTTCCTTTCCTATGTTGTTTTCTGATTTTAGAAGTAGCATTTTAAGAAAGATGAGTCACTGTAATATATAACTATCAGCCAAAAATTGTGTATTTCACTTTCACCTTTTTTCAATAGTTAATTCTAAAATTACATAACTTCAGTAACTATATGTGGAATTAAATTTTAAGTCATATAACACCATGGAGTTATTTCATTGCATTTGTTTGTCCTCCTGCTGAATGTTTATCCAGTTTATTGTAAGAACTATCAAATAACGCTCTAAGGTGTACAATATGTGCCTTTTTTTCCTTTAGTGGGAATTGTTTTACTTGTACTTTCACTTGGAGTTTGTATGAAATCATGTTTTTAGTACGTTCATTGCTACACGGGTGATTTATTTGGTTCTGTGGGTTTTTTTCCCCCAAGTCATTGAGGTTTATTTTGGGTTTTTTCAGTATTGCTACTTTGTCATGTTAAACCTTGTGTATTATGTAAAAAATACATAATGAGTGTGGGAACACTTGGACTGAGTATCATTAAGCTTTTCAACATTGTATTAACACATTCAATTAGTTTTTATTATGCAACTGTCTCAGTACAAAACTTGTATTTACTCTTTTATCAGTATGACTTTACTTACTTTTGTGAGCCTTTCTCAAAGTTAATATTTTAAATATGAGTTTAAGGGTTTTAGTATCTGATCCAGCACTGTAAGTGTGTGAATATATATGAAGCAGTCTTGTATATTAAACAAGAGCAGCCAAATGCAAGGGTTCTATTTAAATAAAGTAACAGAGTGTTGTTGGTCAGTTGTGACATGGCCCTGAAAGTATTTTTTTTCATAATTTTGCATAAAATAAAAAATTCTTTGAACTTTCTAATACGCTTTCATTTTCTTCTGCAGAGGCCAGGTAGCTCTTCTAACTGCAAATTATCAGAACTTATATTTGGAATATGCTTCTCATCTTGACATTGCAACAGAATTTGTCTTTTACGTTTCCTCACATACCTTCCTTCAATTCCTTCAACTCTTTTATATTGAATACAACAAAATGCTATGTGCTGATTCTGAATTTAGAAATTATCTCCTCTTACAATAGTAAATAATACTCTATTTTCATTCCTGATTATTCAAAACAGACTAACATTTGTTTTTGTTGTAATATTAGACTTTTCTGAATTTCTTTCAAGCATCTGTTAGATGTGGAACTGTGGAGTTTACCTCTTTTATTAAATTATGCTGATCATATGCAGATCTATTCCATGATGTGAGCCTGTTTGCTGTTTAGTTTTGTCTTTAGTTTTCTTTAAGACCTGTGAAGCAGATGCCAAGAAGCTTCAGGCTTACTGAGTTTAGGGGGAAGGAGATTATTTTGTCCTCTCTGTTTTCACATTAATATGGTGGTAAGCTATCAATTTTCTATATAGATACAATCAAGCAAAAAAACCCCAAAAACTTAACCAAAAAGCTTTTCTTCCTGTGCACACACTGCAAACATATCTGTGGTTGTTACAGTCTGTGTAGCCATGCTTGTGCTGGATTTAATCGCACTAGTTCATGTACCAGCTCAGCCTCGTGCAGGCTTGTACATGTGATGCTTCCTCAAGTTAACTACCTACAGTGAGGTCCATGTTTCTGTATTTTAATTTTCATTATATGAAGCCAACAAAATTAACTGTAACTGAAGTATATCTAATATGCTGCAGTCATATCTCCTAATTACAATGCAGATGCAGCCTTTAAGGTGGTACCTTCTTGTTCTTCTGAGAGATGATTAGAAAGGTCTGAACTTGTCTGATAGTTTTAGGATGACATTTTATCAGAATTTGCAGGAATCTGGAGGTGCTCAAGCATAATATTTGTAAATGGAATACTAAAAACTAAAATTAGCAAAGGAAGCATAAAAATAACAAAATGGGAGCCTTGCCCCCCTGCAGTGAAAGCCTTTGTTGAGTCCTAGTGAAATCAATTCATTAGTGCCATGGTGTATTTTGTGTATAGGTTGTCAATAATATCTTTAACATGGACCTTTCTTGGTGTGTGTTGCTCCTATTCCAAAGCCAATGCTCTGGTCCTTGGCTACTGTGAACACAAAAGGAATGTGTTTGGGGGGAAAAAATACAGGTAAAAATACACATGGTGAATGTTTGCCTGATATTGGACTGGTAAGCTAGTGAAAAGTTATATATGTTTATGGGAAGGCACTACTCTGTAGCTAATTTATAAAATATCCCCATCGGAGACATGTTAAAAGATTGACCCTACTGTTTAGTAATAGGCAGCAGTTGTTAGCAGTGCTCAGGAGCAGAGGACTTGTCAGCATATTGACATTTGGCACAAAATGCTGTTACTGTGATGTACTTCTGTAAATTCATTGAACTTGAGTTTCTTTCAGGTGTTTTAAGAATAGCAACAGTTACACATGATCCAGGGATACCAGTGCAAAATGGAATGCCAGCAGCAATTTAGAAGGCCTTGTGCACACTTTTTATTCAAGACAGGGGTTCTTATTTTTGTTGTATTCTCTTGAAAAAGCTGCAAAGATTTTCAGTAGAAATAGTCTGAGAATGCAAATGATTCTGCAAATTCTTTGCAGGAGCAAAATGCTAAATTATTTTAGGTATTTCAACTGTGCAATTTATTTATATTCTTTCTTTCCATTTCAGTGCTCATTTTGTGTTTCAGGATTTTGGATTAGTTAGTGTTTTTTTTGTTTTTTTGGTTTTTTTTTCAAAAGTGATATAAATTTTATGTCAAGAAGTTGGTGTGCAAGAGGGTAGTGTCAGCCCTGGCTTTGATACCAGTGTTTGTGTATGTGGATATCTCAGTCTGAGTCAATAATTAGACTGGGTCTGAAGGACAGATGCTATCTGGGGAAACATTCTGGTTGTGTATTCCCACTGTTAACCCCCAGTGGGCTGGTTTAGCAGGCTAATTACAGAAAACTTTCTCTTGTAAGGAACCTGTAGCAGCTAGCTATTAAATCAGGTTAGAAGCAATGTGAAATTATGGCTTGGGGCTGTAGTGTGATGTATATAATCTAGCAGTGCCAATTTAAACACAATCCCTTGCTTAAGTGCAGTCATATCCTCTCAGTTCTTCTTTCAGCTTCCTCTTTTGCCCTCGGTCTTTTTTCTTTTCCAGTCCTTAGTGTTTCATGATTAATTTTCTCCACTCCGCTTATTCTCTGTTACTTTCATTCTCGGAGCAGAGGAAAGTAAACCAGCAAAGCTGCCAGGTTTTTTCCCTTTCACTTTAAAATATGTATTTTAAAAATACATATCCATACTAGGGTACCCATTTAAGTCTCCAATTCACATACATTTAGCACAGGGAATAACACAGTGGTGGGGACAGATGCAGGAGACCTGTGGGAAGCTGGAGCTTCCTCTGCCACCAAAGTGTTGGTCTAAGCATTTTCCCAGGCTGCTTTTATCTGAAGGAGTTTTCTCTGTAGTATACTTTGCATCCACTTGTAATATTGGTGCCCTTGCTACTCCACATGTATTTCTCTTTGTGAGACAGTCACTTAAAGTGTGCAGTCACATCTCAGAAGTGCACAACACTGCTCTAAATTTTGTCGTTTGGCTAGTTTTCAGGACGTGCCTTGGTTAAAGCTGAGAGGCACTCACTTGAGTTCCTAAGTGGGTAATTCCAGTAATTCAGCTGCTGTGCCTACAAAGTGGAACTGTTAGAAATTGATTAACCAAGTTTGGAGCGTTCCTTCTGCTGAAAGAGTAAGGAAGTAGATGCATGATTGACTTAGGAATTAGTGTCCATCCCAGTGGCTGCACCTGACCTGTAAATGTTTTAGCCAAATGACTCCCATCAGGTTGCTGTTCTGCTGAAATATACATATAGCAAATTACTCTTTTTGGTAGCATTGTCTGCCTCTCTCTTAAGGTATTGCTGTACATTAGTGAGGATTGACCATGTGGGTGTGACCCCATTCATGGCGTATTTTTCTGTATATTTTTAAGGTACAAGTAGTGATTTGTAAGTGAAGGATAAAGAGATGTTTTTTTTCCCCCCGCTTTCTGAAAAAGGAGTTACAGTTGATCTTGACCAGAGATTATAAATTGAAATTACATATTTATATGCAGGTGATCTGTCTTGTTATTTAAATAATATATCCTCTCCAAACTAGTTTACACAAAATCCTCTATTTTAGGTTTGAATTTTAATCCATGTATCTTATTGTGATATTTTTTCAGCAAGAAGAAGATAAGTATTGCTACAGTGGTGCAAGGCCTCGGCTTTCATTGGCAAATTACTGCAAGCACAACCATTTACAGCAGCAGCACAGTCAGTGTTTAAAGTTCACTGGGCTTGCAGCTCCCCCAGCCATAAAAATAGTTCCTATCTCTGCAAATATCGCTGGCATTTTTTTCCCCACTCAGCTTAACAAAGGAAGATAAGACAAGCACAAGATGTCTCCTGCCTTCCCGCGGACAGACTTTGAGTGGTGGCTGTGGAGATGTAGATGAGGATGTCCAGATGATGGCTCTGATGGTGCTCCTGTGGTTTGCAGTGGGCTACCATCTCACTCCCTTTCATCCCTCCACTGTCTGTAACCTGTGAGCTTTAATTGCAAGCCACTGCTCTCAGAATAATTTCATGGATAGATGGAAAATGCTTCTGTTTTTGTGGAAGATCACTTCATTGTTTAGTTTAACATCAGATGCTATGAGGTGCTGAGAGATTTGTGGCTTAGTTGGAGTGTATGTGTTGGAATTCTGAGTGGAACAGATGGAATCTTTTGCAAAAAGGAGGTGGGTTGTCTGCACAGATGCAAGTTGGGCTCCTGATGTATTGAAGGTCATTAAACGGGTAGCTTTCCTCGAACACTTTGGGAAAGAACACTGAAAGACTGGGGAGCAGAGTCACAATGCTGAGCAAAAAGCCTCAATCTTTTGCGTACCTTGTTGCTCTACACTGTAGAAATAGTGATATCTAGTTCAGTAATACTTAAAAAAAATGTGTGGTTAATTTTAAACCATTGAAAGTTCTTGTGTTAACAGGTAATATTTCAGACTCTAAGCAGAAAAGTGTGATGTTTATAAAATCTTTACGCTTTCTTGCATTTCAGATCGCCTTTATTTTGCAATTCTTTGCCAAAAACCAAAGAGTGGAGCTGCAAATACCCATTATTTCTGCATAGATGATGAACTTGTGTATGAAAAGTAAGTACAGGAGTTTTTCCTAGTTTTTACAGAAATAAATTAGAACAGCAGCAACAAGGAACCAGTCTAATTGGCAGTGTTTTTAAATGTAGCTGAAGGAGACATGCTATTCTCTTTATAGAACCAATTACGTGTGTTTGTTCCTCTCAGGTTGATCTGCCTCAATTATTTACATGTCTTAGAATGTTTTCTTGGCTTCCCACCATCAGGATTTTTGTCTTTTCAAAGCAGAAGCTTTTGTTGTACCCATTCTTGTCAGATCGTGACACAGTAATATATATACTCGGAAGTGCACACTGGACTGCCAACACGAGGGGGATGTCTTTGGTTGCTCAAATATTAAGTCGAATGTCTAAAATTCATAGAGTAAGAGAAAAAATTGGCAGAATCAATTCAAGCCTATATGAGCTGACAATGGCTCTATTATTTCCGCTGGAGTAAACAGTGTATGGCTTTGTATGTGTCTTGGAATGTTGCTAGTTTTTTGACCAAGTGCTGTGCCTACTGTTTTTTAATGTGCTAATGAACCTTTATTCTCTGTGCTCACTTTTCTCTAGTGATGTTAATTGCCTTCCTTTAAACTAAAGATCTTGAGCTGCTCTTTAAAATAGAGTTTCTAAGCTGGTGTCACAGAGTGATACAGTAGTGAGAATTTTTCAGCCCTTGATTATTCCTGTTTGGTCATGAGTAGTGGTGTCTGGAAAAGAAGGGTTTTACTTGCTATTTAAAGAAACAAAACTGTTTCCTCCAAGTAGTGTCTATGTAAGAAGGCGTTAATGTTTTTAGAAAGATATGTATATATCACATGTATATTATTAATCCTCCGTCCTTTGATTAAAAAAGAAACAAGGCATTTACAAACGTCAAATACACTTTTTCCCCTTTCTCCTTCCAGCTTCTATGCAGACTTTGGACCCCTGAATCTGGCAATGGTCTACAAATACTGCTGCAAGCTAAATAAGAAATTAAAGGTAATACTTGGGGTTTTAGTCAACATTCTAGACATTTAAAGAGCAAATAACAAACAGGCCAAATTTTTTTTTTGTTCTGGTGCTTTCCTGGGTTGTTATTCCAACTAAGTTTTGAATGCAAATACTAAATTCATGTTGAATTTAGGGATGAAAAAGGGTATCACCAGGAAGGAAAAGCCACTTCTAAGATTCAGAAGGTGAACCACTGTGACAGTAACTAATGTTAAGCTCCTAAAACATGATTTACTAAATGGATAACAAAACTTCTTTAAATGAGGAGCTGCTCTCCTGGAATTCAGTCTTCTTGGCAATCTGCCAGTATTGAGTGAGCTTGAGATTGCAGTGCAACACACTTTTATTTGAGATAGCTTTTATTTGATTTAGGCTTCTCTTTTGCTTCTGACATCTCTTTGGAAGGAAGCAACATTTGATGCTCTTTATGTCATAGTCCTGGAGGTGACTACCATGCTCCTCTTTCAGTTTATCATATCTGAAGGATGCTTAGCAATTTTTGGTATATGCCTTGATAGAGCATAGTATCTTTAAAAATAATTCCTGTTTTAATTAACACAAGTGAATTCAAATTAATTAACTTCTAACCGATGTTGAAGTTTTAAACCTGTTAGGTACACAAGAAAGTTTACTAGTATTAATGTAAATCATAGTTTACCTCTTCAAAACATATTAGATCTTAAAAATGCCACTGAACTGTTAGAACTGGCAAGTATACAGAACACCTTAGCTTAACTGAGCTTTTTTTCTTCCTCTTTTTCCCCTTTATGCCTGCCTGTTTGCAAAATTCAGACTTGCTTTGTCCCTGTGGCATTACAAACAGGTTTGCCAGAGACAAGATTTTTGAATTTTTGCTTGCAGGATGCTCTGAAGCAATACAGATAAATATTTTAATCTCTTTGAATATTTGGTTTAGTGTTAGAGGAGTATTACTGAGAACATAATACTGCTAGTGGTGAAGGCTTTATGTGACTTGAGTGTATTGAAAATTATCTGAGTAAGTAACGCTGATATTTAAATATTGACATTTTATGGTAACTTAGCAGCTGATCAAAGTGTAGAACCTCAGGAGCACCAAAATTCGTTTCAAGGGGATAGTTTTTACTGCCACCACAGATATTAATTGGCCTTTCTATTGTCAACACCGTTCCACCATTGGAGATACTATGTATCAAGCCCAGATGAAATTATTGAGTTATTGATATTGAAGATTAGAAATACTTTTGAAATATTTTTAATTTAAGCACATATTTTTCAGTGGTTCTGATCCTCAGAAGGAGATACTAGTTAGTTTATTTAGAGCCCGGGTTTCTTTAATAATAAAAAAGTCTGAGTTCTATTTTCAAAACCATTGGCAACTTTTAACGTATCTGATGTTTTTGACAATGCCACTGTGTGTTTACTTTTCATAAATGCTTATGTGTTATAAAGGTCAGAAGTAGTAAATGCATTCCAGGAGTGAAAGAAAGATTACTATAATTTATATAAAAATTTATTTACACTGCATACTGAAAAGAACACTCTAACAGTACTTAGAATCTAACAGAGTCTTCCAAAGCTTCTGAGGGGCTAGTATACTTGGTCCTGTGTAACAGTGGCAGAAAGTATATGAAGTGACCCTTGCATGCCTCTAATTTTATAAAAGAAGACATGAAAAATCTAAAATGCAGAATCATGATCTTTTACATTTCTTGATACAGTCATTTTCATTGATAAGGAAGAAAATTATTCATTATACTGGCTTTGATCGGAAAAAACAAGCAAATGCTGCATTCCTCATAGGCTCCTACGCAGTAAGTACTTAAATTTTTACATTATGTCAGCTTGATAGATGTGTTTGTTTTTTCATACTGAATTTTTGAAACAGCAAGATTATTTTTCTCTCAAATTATCATCCTAATAATGTCCAACCTACCTATCACATACTAAGACAGTCTTTCAAGTGTAGCAAGTATGTGAATGAAGTTATGTGGGTTTGTTTTTTTCCATTCTTTATTAATGTTTTAATTTAGAAGAAATGACTGCTCCTTGATGGTTTTGCTTTCCACTGCCCACACATAGTCTCTCTTTAATTTTTTTGAAGTATAGAAATATTTTCTTGCACAGCATATGATTTCTCATTGTATGCATTTTTAAATGCAACTTTCCTTCTTCAGCTGCTTGTTTTCTAATGCAAGGTGATTTCTACAGTTAACCCAGAAGGAGTGAGATCATGTGGCAGGTTTAGAGCTGGTATAAAAATGGGAAATATGCAATGTGGCTGTAAACCATGGAGCTGGATCCCTGACTGCAGGGGAGGAAATGAATGGTGTTTCATCACAGCTGCATCTATAGAACTGATGCTGGGTACACAAAAGAATCAGTGTTGGGTACAAGAAAGTACCCATGTTTAGTGAGTAACAAAATTAAGTGTGAACCTATGCATTCTTTGATGGTGGCGTTCTGAGGGAGTCAGAGTTTGTTTAGCCTGAGGTCATTCCTATTCTTATCAAGAATGCTGTAATACCGACAGTCTCATTGTTGCCTCTCTACATCACATAGGAGATCCATTTCCTGTTCTACAGGATTTCTGTGTTGCCTACTTCCTACGGTACTTAGTACAAATTAAGAAGTAGGTTTCAAAATCTGTCACTGTATGGTATTTGAAGCACATGCTTAGGAGTGTTGGTTTTGACCTTTACATTCTTAAACCACACGGAAACCAGCAGCATGAATTACTAAACTTGTTTGCAGTTAAGGTATTATGTTGATAAGAGATACAACTTCTTCCTAGTGACTTGATCATAACAGAGGCCCAGAAAGGAGGAAGGGACAAGCTTCAGTTATCATCTGTTATTTGGAAAGAATTGTGCTTTGTTTTTTCCTTGGCTTTTGTGTGAATATGTGTAGTAGCATTGTGCATCACAGCATCTGAGATTCTGAGCATAGTCTATGGTAAGGGAAGAAAATTAATGGCAAAACAATTTAATAGAGGAAGTGCATAGTGAAGTGTATACTAAGTGAGTATCAGATCTTTCCTTGACTAGAGAAGTGTCTGTCTTGCATAATCAGAAGTCCTAGATGATGGAGCTAGATGCCAACATTCTTTCCTGAGCAGCAGACTTTGACTTCTGTGCTGCTTTTTTTCTGCAGTAGAGTACAGTTTCTTCCCAAATTCTTGTGGGTGGAATTCCAGTGAAGGAAGATTGCAGAAGGAGGGTTGTGTCACTGAGGCCTACTTTTTCCCATGGCACCCATTGATGATCTTTCATGAAGGGCCAGGATTAATTACAGCACTCACTGCTGAAGTGTTCAGACATGCACATCACACATTCCTGCTTTCTGCAGCAGAGATTGCATTGTTTTCTATGGGGTAAGCAATGGTTTTGTTCAGCAATAGGATTTGTTCAGAATGCATGATAAGTTTATGTCTATAAGCATGTTTCCTGATGGAAAAGAAACACATAGAGGCCTTTTTTATTTTAAACATAGACTTAAGCATCAACCTAGTTCTTCATTCACAGTACTTTGCTTTTTGATAAAGAAGGTTCCATCCAGCTATAGGTCAAAATTTTAAAGATTTTTTGTTGTTTCTGTTAATCAGATCACATCCTTTTGCTAATACCCTTTGGTGCTTGAACTGAGTATCTTTTATTTTCAGATCACTTCAAGCTTAAGTGGCAGGTTGACACAGTATTTTGGTTTTTTGTGGGTTAAATGTGTTTTCTTGTTTGGTTTTGTGATTCACCTTAGTTTGAGGAACTGTATGGTAGTGAAACAAGTTGAATTAAAGTGTAAAAAGCATGGAAGTAGAAAGGAAAAGTTAACTTTTGCAGAGTTCATAAGTTAGTGCTTGTCTGAGTATACTGTAAGGCCACGAATAACTGCATGGTTTTGGGTACAAGGTGCTCTGCAAATGCAGGGGCTCTAGGTTGTATGTTAGGAATAACAGGCTGCAAGGTTGTTTGGAAGAGCAGTCGCAGTAAGTGTGCTTTATGTTTTTTGTTGTTTTTTTCTTTTTTAAACATAGTCATATTTTAAGACATTAACTAGTTCTCTTCTGGAACTCATATGTCCTCATAAACATGAGTGCATGAATATTTCTATGCTATCAGCTTCCAAGCTAGCCATTTTAATGGCTTGTTTATTTTAAATTTGTAATCTTGGATACAATATTGTTTAACTTCTGCTTAAAGGAGTTGGGATATATTATCATGATTTATCTTTCAACATCTTTTGTTTAAACGTGTATCTGTGTGTATGTATATTGTGTGGAGATAAGTTCATTTTGGCTACCAAGGCAATTATTAAAGTCTTCCGTAACTATTTTGAAGTGTAAGGACTGCTGTTAAGTCTTCAGGTTTACAAGCAAAGTCTGTTCACAGTATTTTCTTCAGGGTATGTTTTAATGTTTCACTCCATTTTCTTCTGACTTGACTTTCTTTCCTCTTCAGTGGAAACAATTTCTGAACTCTCCAGCTTATACACTTTTTTCTCCCCCCTCCAACATCTGCTGCTTCCTTCTAAGTGTTCTTTGATATTACAGCAGACCCTAAGTCAAGCTACAGGGCTTCTGTGTAACATGGCTTTAAAAGTGAAGAACAAAGTTTTCAGAAACGTTGTATATGTAGTTTTAGAACAAAATATTAGTTTTTAGAGTAAGTCTTAACAATTTAGATCTTTATTGTTCATCTGCCATATATTTTAATTCTATACTTCCTTTTTACAGACTATATACTAATGGAGGTAACATTCTTCTATGTAGATTAGCATAAAATTGGCATGTAAAATTGGATACAAAAGGTAGGCAGAAGTCTGTGTGATGTTGAATATTTACACTTTGCATGGGTGGAGGAGGGGGGTGAGGGGAAAGAAGAGAGTGGGGTGAGAAAAGCCTTTGTTCTTCACCTTTTAAAGAAAAATTGCTTTTCCTTTGAAGCTATCTGCACTGTTCAGGCTTTACCATCTGCCAAAGCATCCGTGATCTTCTTGAGTTGGTCTCTACAGTGGCTTCTTTTAATTTTCACCAGGACTTGGCTGGGAATGAGGAAAGTCTGCTTCTTCCATCTTTGTTCTTTCTGTATTAAGAAAGAAAATGTAGCTTTTGTGCCCTGTTCACCTTCCCAAGCTCCCTCCTTTCCCCTTGGCTGCGTTAACTTAGTAACAGTGTTTTTTTTCTCAGGCCTGGCACTAGTTATGTGCTTGGAGGCTGCCCCTCCAAGGGTACCACCCCATGAACTGATGTAATTCAGGTCATCTTCTCCAGGACTCATCTTTGTACTTTCTCTATTTTCCCATCTTCTTTCTTCAGGGTAAGCAGTGTTTCCTTCAACCATTCTGACCCATAGTAGTGTTTTATTGCCTTTTCTGTTTGCTACTGTCTTTCCTAGCTGCGGGCCTAATACTGGGTAGAAACTGCAATTTTCAGAAGTGCTTGTCAGCATTCTGTGTGTTGTTGAAGTGTTTTGTTCTTAGCCTGGCATTTGAAGAATTTGTATCTGGCTAAGCCATGAGAAAGCTGGGAAACCTGTTGGCTTAGTGGTCTGGGCTAATTGTGGTAAATAGGTAAACTGCACTATTCTTCAAAAAACAGATGGGTGAATCATGGTTACCCTCTAATGCTTTGGAGATAGATGCCAGTGCTTGGCAAGCAAGTGGCAGAGATGGATGAGGTACTGGCCTTCCTTTTAAGCAAAATTTGCCTCGAGTCTTTTTGGCTTTCTCAGTGTTTGTATTCTGTGAACTGTTATTTGTAAAACCATGATTAGTGTTCATAACAGCAGTTTTTCCTACTGTTTGTACTAGGTTATTCCTCAGGATGTTCTTAACAGACTGTTTGTTTCCAAAGGAGAACAGGGGTTGCTCTTTGGGAGGATTCCTCACAACAGTATTAGCTTGTTTTCCAAGCTGTTGTGAAGTACTGACGTGCCCAGCCAAGTCAGTTCCTGGCTAACTGAATTTTCTATTCTTCCTTTATTCTGTTTAAAAAGTAATTGGAGGTTTCTTGCTTATGTTTATGATGAAAAAAGAGGTGCTAAAGACAGGCGGTTGTTCCCTCTCTGCCATTTTTATCCACTTAATGGCTGTGTTTCTTCTAATAAACTGTTGGTCACATGCACATTTCTTCAGTACAGCAAAAATATATACAGGAATCTTTTTTTTTCTGTTATATTTTTGTATTTTGATTTTACTGTATTTGACCTTTTCTTAAAAGGAGTATCTCTAGAATACAAGTTTATTAACTGACTGTGTACCTTAAAGAGATATTAATGAAATAAAATATTTAATACTTTGAAGTTATAGTGAAATTATGCATGCTTGTGAGCTTATGTTTGAGTCTGATCTCACACAGTTGTTATTTGTATTTGCTCAAAATCGGTCAGTTGTAATAAATCTACAGTTTACAGCAGTTCATGCTATTTTGGGTGAGTGACATTTTTAGAACGTTGTATCACATGAAAATGGCATGTAAGCAGTTTAAAATGAAACATCGTAATATTTTCCTTCTTTTTAATCAGCAGGGTAATTTAGATTACAACCTTAAGTAGATTTTGCAACTTAGAATGAGCTGGTTGGTAGATTTGATTTTACTAAGCACATTATAGATGTGAATTTAAGTGCTATTTACAGACATGAGTTCATAGCTTCTAACAGTACAGTATATTTAAATATACTATTTTACTTCCCTGCAAAAGCAAAAAGTTACGTCATAAATTATTATTATCAACCAGGGCTTTGTCTTGCACACACGTATCTTGCAAGATACACGTATCTTGCAATCATGTGTATTGAAAATTAAGATGCTTTTTCAAGCAGAGCTTCATTTCCTTTTCTACCAGGAGCAGTTTTTATGCTATTCTGAATACCATTTTCATGCTTGTAATGCTAATTTAGGAAACCTTTGTTTAAAAAATACAGCCAATTTGAAAACACTACTATGAATCAGACAATAACATGACTTGCTAAAGTAACTCTCATTCTGTGCTTGATTTTAAATGCTGGCTTACCTAGCCCTTCAAGCTCTTCTCTTTCATTCAGTGAACATTATAGCAGCTGTTTGAATACACAGCAGTGTTGACAGGAGCAGCGCTTGAGTGCACCTTTCCCAGAACTCAGTGCTTGGAAGGTTCTTCACCATTCACTGAGCTGCTTACATTCCCTTAATTAGAAACAGATGTCATAAATGAAAAGGATGATTGCAGCAATGCTAATGGTTTAACTACTAATTGCAAATTTTTGCCTGTGTTTTGAATCTCAGTAGGATTTTTTAATGTATCCATAAAGAAAGTCAATTTCTAAATTTTTGATACGCAATAATTGATTACATAATGTGATAAAATGGCATGCTATTTTGGCTTGAAAGGTACTCATTTCTCATAGTAACAGTTGTCCTAGATGCTACTTAAGTAAGAAACTTGTAAAGGAATCTACATTTGTATGTGTGTTTTGTTTTTTTTTGGACAAGTATGTACACCCACCTGGCTGAAGTTCAAACATCAGCTATACTCTGCACACCTCATACCTGCACAGGGACTTGATTAGGAGTCAGTAGGAATGTTCTCAGACTCGTTCAGCTATATTTGTGGATGATTTCATTTCAGGACTGATGAGATTCTAAGATGGTTTTTAAGTTTTTTTTTTTCTTTCCAATACTATTTGCCAACCTGAAAGAAAAAGCTTTTTGGGAAATCCATGTAAAATTCCAATAAACTTTTCTATTTTTGTATATATAAGAATGAACAAAAACTGTCTCAGAAAATACCTGCTTCTGCTAAATAGCAGTTAACATTGCTTGAAGTATGTTTTAGTATTTTTCACCTTTTTAATGGCATCTCTTGTTGGTCACTTTATTGATGTTAACTTAGAATCACAGTATCATTTATTTAGCTTCCAAAAGACTCCAGCTTCCAAAAGACTTAATCCTGCCAAGTCCATCACTAAGCCATGTTCCTAAATGATGCATCTGTACATGTTTTGACATTAAACTTTATAATCTTAAAACAATTTTATTTGTGAAATTTTCTCTCATCTTAGAAAATCGGTATCAGGGCAAATGACTTTCAGTTCATTTATATTTTGATTTCTGGATGTTGTCTTTTTCCATTTTCTCTCTTTCCCCCACAACATACATCATGGATTTGCAAATATATCTTTGTTTTGTTGTTTGTCGGATCAACATTTTCATTCTCTAATAATTTTTTCCTTTATCATTTACTAGCTTAATTTCTTCATTCCTTCACATAATTCCAATTAAATTGTTTGTTGAGACTTAAGTAGCCTTCTTCTGGTCAGAAACAATATTATATAGTTATAGTGTTGTGTGTATATAAATATATATATTACAGCTTCAGTTTGTGTCAGAAGCATATTTTTAAAGATAATTGTTCATTAAACCCACCTCACTGCATTCTGGTTCACTTCACTGGGCAGTCTTGGACAAGTCCCAATAGGCAGTGGGTGTTCAGTTGAGAGGACTAGCTTTTAAGTTTAAAGGCTGCTGAGAATATATAGTGATCATGTCCAGTCTTCAGTCTACAGATGCATTTCTGTTGATGCATGTGACTTCCTAATGCAGATGTGGCTTCTGCTACCTTGACACCTATTGGTTCCCTATTTTCTGCTCTTTCCCTCATTTCTTCATCCTTAACCTGTTTCTGTATCTGGAACTTCATTCACCCTCAATTTGAACCCAGGCTCACCCATGTTTAGCCTCCATCCAGTCTTGCTTATATCCAGGATTTCCAGCTGGATGCTCTTTTATGGTCTTAAACTATGACAGAAAGTGATCCTGTCTTCTTTCTGACTGTCGTATCTTCTTGTGTGGTGTTACTGAAGGGATATTTCCTTGTTCACAAGGAAGTAAGTGTTTATTTGCAGTCTTTCCCTGTCTGTTTAGAGACTGAATGCCATTCTTCCCTTTTGAAGCATGTCATGCCATTCCTCCTGTCCAGATACCCTCATACCAATCTAATTATTTTTGTAAGACATTATTGAGACCACCATCTGACTATTTAATGAACTGCTTTCTCTGCAACTGTGTACTTGTCATATCTCCTATGTTTAGTAGTATCACAGCTGAAGTACAGCAGGACCTCTTTATTTCAGAAAATGCTCAGAAGTCCAAGTTGAAGCACTTCCTTCATTGAATGTACTCTGTATTGCTTCAGTTGTTCCAACATACTGTGCGTTTTGAAAATTGCTTCTTGTGCTATGATTTTTACATATTTTAAACAATGGTAGACATTGGATTTTTGTGTCAGATTGTCTTTTTTTATTCTTGAATATAATGAGTGTTCATATGAAGGTGTTTCTAGCTATTTCACTGGTAATGTAATTTCAGAAGTTGGATCTGTGCTTAACAATGAATATGTTTCACTATGCTGTAACATTATTTACACTTATTTTAATATGACATTTAAAGTTATGGAAAAAACTTGCTTCAAGAGACTGGAAAGGCAATGCCAACCTTTAGAAGAAAAAATGTCAAAAGCAACAGGAATAAAAAATGCCACACTTAGATTTTGGGGTGAATTTTAATGAGGATTCTTGCTTTCAAAAACCCTCTAAGGACAAAGATTCTTAATAGGAGAGATGGAGTGTTAATGAAAAAAAAAACTTTCTATAATGTTTTTATGTTTAGTCAAAGCATTTTAAAATAAAATGTATTAACTTTAAATTACTGAATTACCTGTTGAGGATAGCTTCTTGTTAATGTTATGTCATCTCCTGACTGTGCTGGAGATAGTGTTTTATAATAGTGAAAGACATGATTTGCATAAAAGAGGAGTTTTATGGTATTCTTTGTGGAGAGTTTGGTGCTGGAAGCTATGCAAGAGGGATCAGGCATGTTATGATGGAAGACCATATGGTATTTGTAGTAAGTTCATCCTTTTTGGATTCTGGTCTGATAGCAAGTTTGGCACATAGTTCTTCAAATATGTTACCTCCTTCTCTTCTTAAGATTTTGCTTCTGAAGCTCTAGAATTTTTTATTTTTTTTTTTTTTTCCTTTATAACATCTAGATTTTGTTACAGGATATTGCTTCATGAGTGCAAAGAATAAAGAGTTTGGAATAAAACTAGTATACTGCTGCAGGAAGACCAAAATACACACAATTTATTGTTTAATCTTGTCTGCTTGGTGTACACACTGTTTTGTGAACCAGATAATTCACAGCTTTGCGGGTGTCTCTGTGAGTTTTTTTGTTGTGATAAACATCTTAAAGGCTTGATTATAAGAAAATAAATCTGTGGACTTATCCAGTAGAGTTGCAGCAGAAACATGGAAGAATCCAGAGGAACAAAAGACTTTTTCATTCTAGTCTACAGCTTAACAAGTTCTGCACAAATCTGTATGTTTTATTTAAAAATGGATAACCCTCTAGGTTGACTGGTATTTTGTATTTTTGTCTTTTATTTTTTCACACTTGGATGCATTTGCTCTTGAAGCCTCTTTTTCTCAGAACTTCAAGCTCTTTAATAATTAATTTACCTTGTGTTTACTACAGAAGGTAGTACTCAAAGTTTTAAATACCAATCAAAAATAATATTTTTCTTTTCTGTCCTTTTCCACAAAAATAGATAATATATCTGAGAAAATCTCCAGAAGACGTATACAGGCTTATATTGGCTGGAAGTGTTTCGTATCTTCCTTTCAGGTAAATAACAAGTTGTTGGACTTTCCTATACCTTGGTATTTTGAAGAAGAATGGAGCATTTGTCAGTATCAATTTGGGTGGTGTTGAAATTTTAACACGTGGTTCTGCCTGCACTTCAAGTGCAGATTGTTGAACAGGGGTGTTAACAGCTGGTACTGAAATGTACTGTGACTCTTTTATATTCCATTTTTGTATTTCCAGAAGTACAAAAGTCTTCCTGGTTTGTTTCTAAATACCATGAATGTGTATGTGCATGGTGGAGACAGTAGCTTTTAACTCGGGTCATGTACCCTGCCCAAATATCCAGACCATCACTTCAACACCACTACTTCAAAAAATGCAAGGATGTGTTATATGTAAGACTTTCAGAGGGACAACTTCTGCAGATATATCTAGCCTCTTGAATGAAGCATGTAGTCTGCTGAAGTGCCTGCAAACTTTATTGTTTTCTTGAGTTTACTAGTGCAGCTAAAACTGGTGCAAATAAAAAAGATCAGATCACATTAATCAAGTGAGGTGTTTGTCTGGGCTTTGTTCCTTTAAAAGATTCTTCATTTCTGCTAAAAATAGTACCTTCCCACTGAATAATAAAAAGTCAGTCAGATAGTTGCTACTTAGGGTCATTATCAACACTGAAACTTGTGCTAGCAGGATGTAAAGAAATTGTTTTTCACTTAAGGAATCATAGTGAGGTTGGAGGGACTTCTGGAAGTTACCTGATCCAATATCCCATCTCAAGCAGGGACACAGAACCACATCCAGATATTTTTTAGTGTCTCCTAGGATGAGGACTCCACAGCCTCTCAGAGCCGCCTGTGCCAATGCTTAGTTTTACTGATATTGAAAAAGTGGTTCCTGATGATCAGAGGGAACCCCTGTGTTTCAGTTAGTGCTCATTGTCTCTGGTCCTGTTGTTGTGTACTACCTTAAGAGCCTGGCTCAGTCTTCTTTGCCCCTTTGTATCATGTATCATTAATAAGGTCCCCCTCTGAGTCTTCTCCAAGCTGAACACTGCCAGCTTTGTCTTTCCTGCTATATGAGATACTTCAGTGCTGTAATAATCTTTGTGGCTCTCTGAGCTGTGTCTGTACCCCTCTTACACTGAGGAGCCCAGACCTATGTACAGCACTCCAGAGGTGGCCTCAATAGTGGTGAGAAGAGGGGAGGGATTAATACTCTCAACCTGCTGGCAATGCTTTGCCTGATGCAGTCCAGGGTACTATTAATGGTGCGTGGGATTGTTCCTTCCCAGATGCAGAACTTTAAACAACTTGCTAAACTTCGCAAGGTTCCTGTCAGTCCGTTTCTTCAGTCTGTCAAGTTTCCTCTGAGTGGCAGCACCACCTTCTCACATATCGAGCACTCTGCCCAGTCTAGCATCATCAGACAACTTGGCTGAGGGAAATCTGCTCCTTCATCGAGATCATTATTGAATATGCTGAACAGGATCAAATGCATTATTTACTTCAGGGCACACCTCTAGTTCCTGACCTCCAGCTGAACTTTATGCCACTATCACTCTGTAGGTCTGTCCGTTTAGCCAGTTTTCATTTCATGTGACTGCTCAACCAGCCCACCAATCACTAGCTTGTTGTGAGGATCTCTTGAATACAATGTCTGAAGCCTAACTGAAGTTCGGGTAGACAATATTCACTGCTCTTCCTGCATCTTCCAGGGCATTAATTTCATTGTAAAGGTTAATCAAGTTCATCAGGGATTGCTTTGCCTCAGTGAGTGCATGCTTACTACACCTTATTATTTTCTTGTCCTTAACATGCCTATAAATGATTTCTGGGATTAGCTGCTCCCTGAGGATGCTGACTGACCTGTAACTTCTTGAGTATTCTTTCTTGCCCTTCTTGATGATGTGAATGTCATTTGCTTTCCTCAACTTCAGGCATTTCTCCTAATTCCCATGCTATTCAGAGATTTACCAGAGTGGCCTTGCAGTGACATCAGCCAGCTCCCTCAGCATTCTTCTACCCAGAGTGCATTGTCATTACTCCACCAAGCTTTCCACCTGTATTCTGAGACATGGGATGCCTGAGGGCTGGACTTAGTAGTAAAAACCAAGGTAAAATGAGCATACATTAATTCAACTTTTTCCATGTCCTCTGTAATGATATCTTGTAGAATAATGGTTCCGAATCTTAGTCTTCCTTTTGTTACGTGTGTACTTAGAGAAGCCCTTCATGTTTTCTGCAACATCCCTGTTGAGACTGAATTGCATTTGGGCTTTTATCTTTCCTAACTTCATTCCTGGATGGTCAGACAGTGTATCTATATTCCTCTCGGGTCCTGGCTGCCACCTTCTGTATGCTTCTGATTTGCATCCGACTTTGGCCAGAAGTTCCTTGTTCATCCATGAAGGCCTCTTGGCATTTTTGCCTGCTTCATGTACATTAGGATGAATTGCTCTTAAGCTTGAAGGTGCTGATCTTGAATATTAAGTAGTTTCTTGAGCCTCTCTTCCCCTCAGGATCCAAAGATTCTTTGAAGCAGATCTTTGAAGATGCCCAAGTCTGCTCTCCTGAAGTCCATAGTTGAAAGTCTGGAGATTCACCCTCCTCCCTGGCCTTGGGATCTTGAACTCCACCATCTCATAGTCACTGGAACCAAGGCATCTTTTGACTTTCACATCCCAAATGACCACCTCCTTATTACTGAGTATGAGCAGCACACTGTTCCTTACTGTCTTCTATATCACTTGGAGGAGGAGTTTTTTACCAGTTCACTGCAGGAGCCTCATAGATTGCTTGTGTTGTGCTGTGTTGTTCCTTCAGTGGGTATCGAAGAGTTTGAATTTCCCCATGAGGAAGGACCAGGGCCTATGAATGCTAGCCTGCTCTTATCTTAACCTGTGGAGGTTCTGATACACTTGTTTTTCCTGGTGGCCTAACCAACTCACACTACAGAGTCACTTTTATCTGTCTTCTTTTATCTGAATGGGGTTCTGTTGTTTTGTTCCCCCATGTTTCATGCCAATTCATTGGAGAGGAAAAGGATAAAAACAAATTATAGAGACATCCATCCAGGTTCTTCAGAAGTTCCTCCTCACAATTGAAATTCCAGTGTATTTTACATTTTTTGAAGCATTAATGGTCCTCTTCTGATGAGGACTGCATAATCTCAAATGAAAGTGGTTTCAGAAGATAAAATATTCTCTGATATAAATTCAGGGTAAGTTAATTTTTTTACTTGACCCTAATATTCCAATAGAATACTTAAGGTGCAGTGCTTATGGAATCTAATAATGGTCACATTGAAGCTCATGCTGTTCTTGGATCAACTGAATTAAAAAAATTGTATTTGAAAGAGAGTGTGTTAATGAAAACTAGTTTCTCCCCATGTTTAAGCATAAAATATTTTATACATCTTAAGGGAAGTCTTTTAATTGAACTATACAAATATGTATTGTAACGGTTTTATTTTAAAAATGTTGTTCCCATATGTATAGGATGTGTGTGTGCAGCATCTTTTCGTCCTCTAGAGTTTGAAAAAACAATAGAGTTGAAAAAAAATTCATGGTGTATTACTATTGGACTTCTTCGGAAGTTTACTTCAGAAGAAAATGTTTTAAGAGTCCATGTCAGAGTGTTAGATTCATTTAGGCGTTAATTTTTGCTGTAAAAAGTTTATGTTGTCTGTTTTTTTTGGACACTAACAGTGAAATGTGCCTGTTTCAATGTCAGAACTTGAATGTATCAGTTCTACCAAAACTATAACTGAAGTAATCTTATTCTTGAATCATCTGTTAACTTTTTTTATGTCTTGTTATTGTTATAAGATGTGGGAAATTGTTGTAAGGTGGGGGAAATTATAATTTCACATAATTATTTCATTGTAATAGTAATTTCTGGGAGCAGTTTTTGAAAGGTGTTTTAGAGAAATATTTTCTATTGTTTTCACTTGGATTAAAGTGGCATTTTACTGTTTTGGTCATCATATGTTATAGGGATGCTTCCTTTGGTATTTGCAGTTTTCATCTGACATTGCTGGACTGTTTTCATGCAATAAATAAGGTCAGTAAAAGAATATTTTTTGTGTTGCAGAAGGTCACCTAAGTACTGACCAGGTCCTAGTTAGTACAGTTTAGTAATGGATTTTCTGATTCTTGCCTAGACTGTTATGTATAATGCAACGTAAGAAAGCTTATATAAGATACAGTAGCTTTAGAAGCAGACTGATATCTTTAAAATCTTCACTGATTGATTATATAAGATGTGATTTTGCCAGGAGCCTTTCAATCCTAGTGCAATCAAGTATGTAGAGAGGGCAACTCTTGTAACCAGGAAAATCACAAGGGACTTCAGAGCCTTGGAGAAATACGTTAAGGGTATCTGAAGTGCAGGTTATTTTTAACTCGCTCATTCCAATAGGAGGAAGTGAAATTAGAAAGAATGAATTTATCAAGGCTGTCAGTACACAGCTTTGTGATTATAACACATTTGTGGTGTTATAACCACAAATCTGGGTTTTTTGACAGTGCAATGGTCTACACGGCACCGGGAATGCTAACATCAAGTAGGGGGCATCTGTCTCAGAAAGGAGGGAGCCTTTGCCCGAAAGATTGAAGGGGTGATCAATAGAGCTTTAAACCAGATAAGAAAGGGACAGGAGATAATAATATCAGTCTTGTCTGTGACAAGCTGCGGGACAGTGTGTCAGGTGCAGAGGGTCTAGTGAGTGCCTTCAGTGGATTGCCCCAGGGCACGCTGGGGGCACTACATTACAATCACGGTCTTAGAGTGAAGGTTGAGTCAGAGTCTACTCAGGGAAACACCGAAACAGGCACTGCTTTAAGAAGGTGATGCAGTCAGCAGCCCAGCTGAAATTCCTCTGTACAGATGCACGCAGCATGGGCAATAAACAGGAAGAGCTGGAAGCTACCGTGCTGCTAGGAATCTATGTCATAGTGGCCATCACCGAAACCTGTTGGAATGTATCCTGTGACTGGAGTGTGGCCATCAAGGGGATGTAGGCTGTTCCAAATGGACAGGAGAGGCAGGAGGGGTGGAGGGGTTGCCCTCTATATTAAGGAAAGGATAGAATGCAAGTAGATATCCCTAAAGAGCAGCCAAGAGCAAGCTGAAAGCTTATGGATAGAAATTATACAGGGAGGTAATAGAAAACCTTGTAGCTGGTGTCTACAACCAGCCACCTGGTCAAAACGAGCTCAGTGAGGAAATCTTACTCCAGCTATATAGGAGGCATCAAGCTTAAGAGCATTGTCCTGCTTGGAGATTTCAGCCACCCTGACATCTGCTGGAAAAGCAACACAGTGAGGTCTGAACACTCCAGGAAGTTCTTGGTGTGCATCACTGATAACTTTGGGAGGCAGAAAATACGTGAGGGGATGCCATAACAGATCTGCTAATCACCAGTGCCAGTGAGCTTGTTGGGGATGTCAAGATGTACAGAACAGATGAGGAGAAGACTGAGCTACTCAATTTTTTTGCCTTGGTCTTCACTTGCAAGCTTTCTCTTCACACCTCCTGAGTCAAAGGAGTACCAGTAGAGTCCAGGGGAATGAAGTTTCCTGTGATGTAAGTGAAGAGAAGGTTTAAGATCATCTGAGAAACCTTATGAGATGCATTCCAGAGTCCTGAGGGTATGAAGTTACCAAGCTGCTCTGCATGGTGTTTGAGAAGTTGTGGCTGTCAGTCAAAGTCCCTGGTGACTGGAAGAAGGCAAACATCACATCCATTTTCAAAAAGAGCGCAAAGTAGGATAAAGGGTAGAAAGGTAGATGTTGGGAAATACCAACCTGTCAGTGTCACCTCTTTGCCTGGGGTGGGAATATCATAGAGCAGATTCTCCTAGAAGCTGTGCTACAGCACATGGAGGAGAGGAAGTTGATTCAAGACAGCCAGCACAGCTTCACCAAGGGCATGTCCTGCCTGACCAATGTCATGCCTTTCTACAGAGTGATAACTATATCAGTGAACATTGGAAGACCAATGGATATAATCTATCTGGACTTCTGCAAGACATTTTACAAGGTCCCCCACAACATCCTTCTCTCCAAGTTGGAGAGGGATGGATTTGATTGGTGGACTCTTTGGTGGATAGGGAACTGGTCCATCTGGAGAGTGACTGATGAGTGAGTAACCCTTGGGAATCCAAGTTGGGACCAGTGCTGTTTAATATAGATTGATGTAGACAGTGGAGTTGAGTGCAACCGCAACAAGTTTGCGCAAGGCTGAGTGGTGCAATTGACAAGTTGGTGGAATGGGAGATCATCCAGAGGTACCTGGACAGGTTAGGAACTTGTGCCTGTGCGTATCTCATGAAGTTCAACAAGGACAAATGCAGGGTACTACGCTTAGGCTGGGCCAGTCCTCATTACTAATACAGTCTGGGAGGTTATGTGATAGAGAGCAGCTCTGAGGAAAAGGAGTTGGTGGTACTGGTGGATGAAAAGCTGGATGTGACCCAACAATGTATGGTTGCAGCCCTGAAGTCCAATTGTATCCTGGTCTGCATCAGAAGAGCCATGGTCAGCAGGTCAAGAGAGGTGAAATGCCCCTTTACTCTGCTTTTGTGGGATTGACCCATGCTGCTCTGTAGCCCGCAGCACAAGAACAACATGGACTTGTTTGGAGAGGGTCCAGATGAGGACCACAAGGACGATCGGAGAGCTGGAGCAGCTCTGCTATGAGGTTGGGCTGAGAGAGCTGCAGCTGTTCAACCTGGAGAAGACATCATAGTGGCCAACCTTCAGGAAAGCTGGGGAGGGACTGTTTGTATGTGCATGTAGCAATAGTGTTTTTAAACTACACTTACATGTTTATTATGTGTCTTCTGGTGTTGCATTTGAAATTTGCTTTGAACTGGTTCATGGTAGTTTTAAGGCACATAACCACATGTGCTAGTGACTTTAAATGTGTTCTGGATGATCAGGTAGTGAGGTGGATTGTAAACTGGCTGAAGGGAGGAATCCACAGATGTGTGGTCAATGGGACAGAGTCTAGCTGGAGGCCTGTGTCTAGTGGAGTCCTTCAAGGATCAGTACTGGGACCGGAACTATTTGATATTTTCAGCAATAACTTAAATGAGGGACTAGATTGCACCATCAGCAAGTTTGTTGATGACACAAAACTAGGAGGAGTGGCTGACACACTGGAAGGCTGTGAGACCTGGACAGGCTGGAGAGTTGGGTGGGGAGAAATTCAATAAAATAGAACAAGGGCAAGTGTAGAGTCTTTCATCTGAGCAAAACTGACCCCATGGATCAGTGTAATTTGGGCACGGAGCTGCTAAGAGAGCAGTGCAGGGTGAAGGGACCTGGAGGCCTGGTGGACAGCAGCATGAGTACAAGCCAGCAATGTGCCCTTGTAGCCAGGAAGGCCAATGGCATCCTGAGTTGTATTAGAAGGATTGTGGTCAGTAGGTCAAGAGAGGCTCTCCTCCCTCTTTGCTCTGCCCTCTTGAGACCACATCTGGAATATTGTATCCAGATCTGTGGCCCTCAGTTCAAGGACAAAGAACTGCTTGAGAGAGTCCAGTGCAGAGCCACAAAGGTGATGAAGGGATTGGAGTATCTCCCTTAGAGGAAAGGCTGAGGAGACTGAGGAGTGACCTCATTAATGTTTATAAATAAGTAATGGGTGAGTGTCAGGAGGATGGAGCCAGGCATTTCTCAGTGACCTCCAGTGACAGGAAAAGGGGCCATGGGTGCAAGCTGGAAAACAGGAGGTTCCATATAAATATAAAAAAAACCTTTTTCATGGTGATGATGACAGAACAGGCTGCCCAGAGAGCCTGTGACATTGTCTGTTACAGCAAGAGCAAATCACTACTATTATATGCACTAATGAACAGCAAGTAGAGCCACAGAAAATTATGCCGTGAAAAGGGAGATTAGAATACAGTATTTTAAATACCTGGAGATACAGGATTATCTGTGTTTGCACTTACTGACTTAGCACATGGGTATACTGACAGTTATCCAAATGTGTGGTATTAAATACAATGGTTGTGGATGTCAGGTACCACGCTAGTGTCTTCTTACTTCTCTATATCTACAGGCAATTTAAAATCCATAATATGAGTAGCATTATAATGAGACCAAATATCATTCATGCACAAAAATATTTGCAGTCCTTTAAGGCAGACTTTAGAACATGCTCATAATTTCAGTTTATAATTCTTGCCAGTTATTTTTCTCTTTCTCTCATACCACTGTTAGTAAAAAAACTGAATGCCTCTGTATTCCAGAGTTTTTTAGTGATTTGATAAAAAAGAATGGATTTGCTTGTTTAGCTTCACTTGTATTACCATTTTCCAATCTCTTTTGAACCAAAACTTAATGAATCTTTAATGTTTGAAATATATGAAGGAATATCTCTGAAAAAAGTATAAAATATTAAGAGGCTTTTGGTAACCTGAGACAGTGCTAAACTATCTTCATTTAAAAATGTTGTCTTTGTTAAAAGCTGTTTTGAATTGTAGGCTTTGCATTATGGTTTCCTGGATTTCAATACGTTTGATGTGAATGAATACGAGCATTATGAAGTAAGTGTGCAGTATCGGTCTTGTGACCTATTTGATAAGATGGTCGTTTATAATATGTGCCCTCTTTTTGTAGTATTAGGTTCCATTTCTGTTTTGTCTCTTGAAACTTTGATTGTAAATTTCTGTGGTCAGAGTATTAAAATTCAAATAGTCAGCCTCAAACATGGGGATAATGCAGGAATCAAAATGGAAATAAATACTTTTTTAAAGTATTATTAAAGCCCTGGAAGATGACTGTAGGGTGGCAATTTGGCTTCTGTTAGAGGTCCTGCATATTCTTGAGCAGTCTTGATGAGAAACTCATGGGCATGCAAGTCCAAGCTTAATTGAATTCTGGAGAATGGTTTCAATGTGTATCTGCGAATACATGACAAAGGTATAATAAATAACACTCCGTGAGGTAAAGAAGGAAACAGGTCTGGGAAACTTCAAGCTTATAAAATTCTTGTAGAGGTTTGGGAAATTAAAGTGAAATGAAGGACTGCAACTCTGGCCTGTACGCAGTCTCAGAAATGAAAAGCTGCCATTTATCTGTAAAGAGAAAACCAGAAGTTCTTAGAATCTAAAGAAAACCATGATTTAAATTGTAAACTGAATAAAGACAAGCTCATAAATGACAAATCTATAAAAATTTAGAACTGGAATCTGCCTTTCATCTGAAGGGTATCAGCAGTGTTGCTCTAATACTGAGAAAGAGGAGAACAGTCAAGAGAAGTGAGGTTGAGGGCATGTAGCATCCTTCTAATCAAAAAGAATTGACTAGCATAACTTCATTTGGCAGAAACTGTACATCACTTCTATCTAGCATGTATTTTGAAACAATAAGGAAAAGCCTGAAAATATAGGGATAATGATAAACCAAGCATTTTCTCTTGACAGAGAGCAGAAAATGGAGATTTTAACTGGATAATACCAAACAAATTCATTGCCTTCAGTGGACCTCATTCAAGAAGTAAAATTGAAAATGGTATGCTTAAAAGAGGAGGTCGGGGACACAAGGCCATTGCTTTTTTAGTTGATTGTTATCAGTAAGAACAACCTTTAAAAATTGTTCCTCAAACAGTGTGTTTTTCCCTTGGCTCTTTTTCTTTTCTAAGAACCCTGGCAGTAGAACTTTAATGCTTGGTTTAATTGTATCGAACTTAGGTGATTATGTTAAAATTCCATTTTCAGTTAGTCTGTTTCTTTTGCTGAACGTGAGTTCTATTTTGAAGTTTTTTTGGCCTCTTGTTTTTGAATCTTCATTTATCTCTTCAGTTTGAGCCTTACTCTCGTCCTTTTTTTTTCCTTTCTTTTTTTGTTTTTTCAAATAGGCTACCCCCACCATGCTCCAGAGGCATACTTTCCATACTTCAGGAAACATAAGGTCACCACTATAATACGTCTCAACAAAAAACTGTATGATGCCAAACGATTCACAAATGCAGGATTTGAGCATTTTGACCTCTTTTTTGCTGATGGAAGCACACCTAGTGATACTATAGTTAAAACATTTCTGAAAATTTGTGAAAATGCTGAAGGTGTTATAGCCATTCATTGCAAAGGTATAGTGAAAAAACAATTCATATTACATGTGATGCTCATAGTTACAGTTCTTGTGGTATTTTGCATTATAATTCCATTGTATCTAGTACCTATGTCTGCCAAACTGCAGCTTTTCCATACAAATTCTTTCTAAGTTTCTGTTCTGTACTTCATCTTCTGAATTTTTTTTCTGAATTCATCTTCTGAAAAATCTTCCTAGCCGTTTCCAAGATTGAGTTTGGAGAAAAGTGAGCTTGCCAATATTAAGAGCTTTTCCTGCTGGGAAATGTTAGCACATTCAAAGGATGTTTTTGAACAGAAATCTGAAGTCCTGGCAAGGTTTCTAGGTATTTATGAAAGTACATGATTAATTATAACAAGACATAAACTTTTGAATATCAATGCAGCTTTTGGAGGAGATTTCTCATAAAGTGTGAATATTCTTACAGAACCACAGAAATCTTTTTCCTTCAGAAGGTCTTTACATTAGCTGTGTTGTGTATGCTCTGAGTGTGTGTTCCTCCTGAATTAATCTTCAGGGAAGAGATGTATTCTAGTTGCATTGGGCATGCTCTGATAAAATTAACAGTTTCTGTGGATTTAGATAAACTGTGCTTCCCTTCACAAGCCATCTTTAATAGCCAATCAGACATTTATTTTCCACAGACTGCCTCACTAGCTTATCTGATATGGCTTTAATTGAAGGAGAAGGGCCTCTTCTTAATCCATTCACCTGGAACCTGCAAAGATTGCATTTGCTGTTCCTGGATCTGATGTCAGTTTGCTACATATTTAACAGCGTTATACCAGGAAGTAGAAGAAGTGGTAAAAGTACCATCTTAACCTTGGAGAAGCACATATATACTCTGAGCTGATACATTTGCTGTGAAAAAGCCAGCTGTTTTATTCCATTTGTAAAAACATTCTTATACACATATTCATAGATAAGATAGACACATAGGTATTCGATTCCATGGCTTACAAATTTTACCTCACACAAAGATGTGAGAATAATGTGTTCTCAATTTTACATATGGAAAAAAAATTCAAAAGACAAATTGCACTTACCAAGTTTTATCAGTAATAGGGTTCTTAAATAAACTAGACAAATAAATATTGACCTGAGCTACAGTGTCTGTAGCTAAGCAGATTCTGTGTGAAGAAGGGTATATAAAGGAAACCATTCTTTCGTTTTACACAGCTGGTCTTGGACGAACTGGCACACTTATTGCCTGTTATATTATGAAGCATTATCGGATGACAGCTGCTGAAACTATTGCCTGGATTAGAATAAATAGACCTGGTTCAGTGATTGGACCACAGCAACACTTCCTAATGGAGTAAGTTGATTGACTATAAATAATTTCAAAAGCAGATCTTATTTTGTTCTTATTTTATTATGCACTTAATCTTTGGTGTTAATTTGTTGTGTTTTGGGCTTTTTGTTTTTCCTTGCAATGACAGCAAACAGACAGAACTTTGGACAGAAGGAGATATCTACCGTGCAAAATTGAAAGGAAACAAAAAAATTGCTGTAACACGAATTCTTTCAGGAGTAGATGATATTTCAATTAATGATACAAGAAACAGGAGAATGAGCCAAAAGGATATTGAACTGGTAACATTCTGAACATTGTGCTCTTGTAAAAGTTGTTACTGCTGTTGGGAATCTGTCAGGTTCTGAACAGACCTGTAGGTACAGTAAAACTACATTAATTGTGTTATTTTCTGTTTGACCTTATTTTTATCAAGGGATGTGGGAGGGGGGAATTGTGGACAACAGGTGTGAAGGTGAAGTAGAACCATCCATATGATTCTTTAATAACTCGGCAGATGTTAGGGGAAAAAAAGTACTTGCAATCAAACCACTATGATTTTATTTTGTATTGTCTTTTATTTCATCAGAGTCATAAAATTCCCTTAGTTGGATGGGACCTTTTTAGATCATCTGTTCCAGTCATCAACTTAACTCTTAACAAGAATCATTCCTAAACCTTATCTATAAAGCTGTGTTTCTAACTGTTTTGTAAGTACCTCCAGGGGCAATGCCCTGGAGAGTCTATTTCAATGCTCAATAACCCTTTCAGTAGAAAAATTTTTCTACTATGTAGTGTAACCCTCCTCTGGTGCAACTTGAGACCATTTCCTCTTGTCCATTGTATATGTTTGGGGAAGAGATGAAAGGTTTTTTAGCCTTCATTTTCTAAGTAACTGTAACTTTATATTTTTTGATGATGCCTTTTAAAAAATGGTATTGTGGTTTTAAGAAGGCAAGTGAAGGAGGGAAAAGCTGTACTTGAGTGAAAATTGTGCTACACTTAAGCAAAGACAGGTAGACAACATTATGATGCATGTAGCTCATGACACCACTTTATGGTTTACAGGTTCAAAAGTAGGAAACGGGAAGCTGGAACGAGCAGAACTGTACTTATACAAATACGTTTCCTTTCGATATTATGCTGACAAATTTAATGGGAAAATTCTAACTTTAAGATGAGATTATTTCTTAAATGTCTGTCCTTATTTTGATCTTGGTTTATTCCTTTCCTGCCTCCACTTATCCAGTACAGTGATGAAGATGAAGTAAACTGTGTAACACAAGGTGACAAGCTTCGCGCTCTGAAAAGTAGAAGGCAGGCAAAAGCTCTAAATCCATCACCGCTAACGTAAGTCAGTTCCTGAATGAACAAATACAAGAAATCCTTTTATCGTTCTCTTTAAGCATACTTCCTTTTGACACCGGAGGTTTCTTGCCAAGGCTGCTTTTTCATTTAAAACAAGCATGATATTCATAATTTCTCTGGAAGGCTGTTGAGCACAAGGGAGGCAGGGCAACTTAGTTGAGAACTGCATTGCTCATTTTCTAGTTTTCTACATTGTTTCCAACACTAGGGGTCCCCACTTTACAAGCTCCCATAGTATTTCCAAATGCTCTACTTGTAGTTTAATCGCAAACATTCTCTTCTCTTTCCTGTGACAATATAAAATTGGAAGAGTCAGACTCTTTGTAGTGGTGTTTGATTGGTTGAAATAAAGTACACTATTTTTGAAGTCAGCAACCCAGGAAGTGTTGAAAGAAGTTTTAGCTTCCTTTCACTTCCTCATCCTGTAGAGGAACTGTAGAGGAACTTTCCTTAGATCCTGTGGGCTATAGGATAAAGGCTGATAGATCTGGAAAGCAGGGTATGGCATAATTTCAGTAATTAAATTCAAAAGAAGTGCGGAAAGAACCTGGTATGTTAATGTCTTTATTTTAGACAAGTATTGAAACACCACCTGTTAAAAAAAGTTTGCAGTCACCATTTCATCTGCTGTAGCTTCTAGTGACTGTAGGTACAAAAACTTTCTGTCTGTCCTTAAAAGACTACAAGAGAAAGGTGTTTCTGTGTCTCATTTCATTGCTAGGAAGAAGTCGTGACTCCTGTCTGTCAGATTTTTGCTTATAATGCAACACTAGAGTCGTATACCAAAGGCAATTTGGCTTTTGTTGTTTTGTATTTCTGTACGATATGATGCTGTAAACTGCTGGCCTTTTAAATTTTTTTTTTATTTTTTAAGACTGTCATTAGACCTTTTGAAAAGGAGTGAGATAAGCAGTAAAAATGTACTAAAGGTAACAGAAAACACCTTTCAGAGCTGTCACTGATAGCTATGCGTGAGTGTTGCTTTTATTTTAAAAGTTTCTTTTTTGTTCATCATTTACACAGGCATCACATAAGAAATAATGGATTCAGAACAACACTTGTACACAACTAATGTTAAAAAAAATCCAGAGCACCTCCCTCAGTTACCTCAGATAGGACAGTTAAAAACAGCTGGCTTGCACATAAATTTCAAAGGCACAGGGCCTTAGTTTCCCTGAAAATACTTTTTCATAAAAGGTACTTTAAGCTACATAATAAAGGTTGCTAAAGATCTTGTTTATTGTATGTTCCATAGAATGAATGTGGACTGCTTGATAATCTGTTCAGAGTCATGGTCTTAATACTCAGGACGCTTAACAACTATTAAAGTACTATTCCTTTCATGAAGCATTCTGCAGCATGATTGTTCTAATTAAAGCTAATTTGCTTGTACTTCTGTAGCATTAAAATAATTGATCTAGAGCTCATAGTTATTTTTTGTAGTGTGTATCAGGGAATTGGAATTTTCCTCCTTTTCTTTCTCCAAGTTATTTGTATGCTCTACAGCTTGTACTGAAATAAGTTGGTGAAAAAGGAATACATAGCTTTTTATGTTCTTTGTGTCATTATTTTTAATTCAAAATATCACTTAGAATATTTAGGTGCCTTAGCTGAGTTAGAGGTCTTCTATAATGCAAGAGGTGTCATTCTTTTTTACTTTAGACTGTTAAAGCAATTAGTCTTGCAATGAAAGTGATTAATTTTATCTAAGCTTCTAAATCTTCTATGTAGTTTTATCTGACAAAATAAAGAAAAAAGAAAAACACAGCTAACTAGGAGCACAGAAGATAGAACAATTACAGGCTTTGAGAGCTGGAGGCATTGTTTATGTTTAAGTTGCAAGGGATTTGTGTATTATGGCTGTTAATGTTTATTGAAGTTGATTGCATAAACTCTATGTGCTTTAATGAATGGATGCTTCATGTTATGTCTTAATTAGCACCTTTTACAGAGGATTACCAATTACCTTTTCCTACTTTGAACACAGGAAGGCAGTATTCCCCATCATCTGTGTTTGTACATAAATTATTTTTTCCTAAAAACTGATTTGATCTACTGTTTTAGTGTTAAAATATGATTGTCAAGTAGGATGTATGAATACAGGGTTGACCAAACTGCAAAAGACATGGCAATAAGTCACCAGAAATGTACTGCTCCATCATGCCTTATATTTGAAAGAGTGATATAGCCTTTTTTTGTAATAGATTGCCATAGCTGGGATTTCAAAAAAATTGCTTTGATTCTGGCAATATGTGGATACTACTTTTGGCAATTGATCATTGCATGGATTGTTGCAGTCATAGAAAGTAAGAAAATGCTTGGCAAATGTTATAGACCAATAAGCTTTTGTAGAACTTGAAACAAGCTAAAATGCACCAATAGCTTTAGCTTTTGAATTTTTTTTTCATCTTTCCTCCCCCTCCAACCCCTTTTTTAGATGGCTCCTTGCTATGCTGGTGTCTACACTGTGTAGCATTGTCATCTGGTGGATTGTATGTGGCTCACTTCTGCCCAGCCTGCTATTCTGTCTAGATGGTTTAAGAACATAGTAACCATCAGGACCCCCTGAGAGAGAGCCACTGTGTAAGTGTCCCATTCCATTTCTCTACAATACCTCATGCTTTCTGTCTAGTATGTCTCATAAATGCATGTTTTCATATCATGTTTCTTACTGGCTTAGTTGCAACAGTAAATTCCACTGCTCTGGCTTTGTTGTAGTTTTGTATATATTATTTGGAATAATTAAGTGATTTTTATGGTTGGCTTGCAGTACAAAAAGGTGCAAAGCTTTTCTAATCAGGATAATTTATAATTTTGAAGCCTTTCTGCTCTGCATGCTCCAGTAAATAAGGACAACTGTATTCGTAGAAAGGAAACAGTATGGCTGTAAAACATGATCCTATCCTTTAGATCATTGCTCCAGTTTAACTTTGAAATTCCTGAATTTGTTAAAGAGCTTAGTTTCCCACAAAAGGTGGTTTACTTTACATGAAATACCAGGAATTAGAATTTGCTAGAAATGCTTTACTAAAAAAGTTGTAGTATTAAGCACCATTAAGAAATGGCTAAATAGGACTTCTTTTTTCCCTTATAGCATAATAGAAGGCGAGACAGGTTGGTGTCAAAAACAGGTCAAAGCTGATTTGTTTACCCAACTAGTCTGGCTTATTATTGTTTCATTCTCAGGTGCCTTCTAAGAGAACTTTGTGAGACTACTTAAATCCGATGCAGGAGCTGAGTAGAGCATTAAAAGCTACTAGGTGCTGAAGTAGTTTTCGTTCTCCGGTCAGCTTTTGTCAGAGTGGCTGCAGTGATTGCTGTGCCTTGTTTCCACTTTAAAAGTGCAATGACATCTTCCACCTTCTTGGAAACAAAAATTCAGCAGCACACAGAACTGCCAGTGAAAACCTACAGAGAATTTTTTGCCTGCGAGCGTGTCCCCCTGCAGTTGTGCCACCCCACCCCAAAGAAAACGGTTCTTTGGGTGAATGCTTAAAACTCTGGTGCCCTCAGAATAAAAATAGGTCAGAAAGTGTTTTACACCAGAGTACAAAGAAGAAACAAATGACAATTGCTCCTAGCAGAGCATTGTTTGCTTGAACCTTGCAGCGTTTTGTCCGTGCTTTTAAAAAGCATGTGAGTCTTTCTGCTGAAGTAAATAACCTAGTAATTAAAGAATGAGAACCGAGGAACTTGTTTAGTTACCGTATTAGCCGTAGCTGAGCTTGTCTGAATCAATTATGAGTATCAGTTTAGCTGGAGGGGTTTTTTTACCAGTGGTACCTAAATTTATACTTTAAATGAAAGGTTTGTTTCCAAAGTTTTACACTGAACGTAGCAGTATTTCTTGTCTAAACATTTTCTAGAAGTCAGACCTCAGACTTTTAAATGCAGTCTAAAAACCTAAATTAAAACACTGGTTGAAAAAACTACTAATCTGTCCCGTGTTTTCCTATACTGTAAGAGAAGTTTCCCTCAGCTGTCATCCTTTCTCTCTTACAGCCTGTGTTCTGTTTAAAACCTCCCTTGATAGAGGGAAAGACAAAAGACTGTTTGATATGGCTAGATGTGACCTGATGCTAGCAGTTAGGTTACTGGTGCTGCTGCCTCATATCCAGGATTAACAATCATGCAGTTGAAGAGGAGATGTTAAGAAACTGATTATAATCAAGATAAGTGGGAGTGCATTCGGTAAAGCTGTATGTCACCAGAGGGCTTATCACTTGTGCACATTGAGATGACATGATGGGGATAGGAGTTTCTTTACAAATGGTGTGAATGATAGGAGTGTCCTTGAAAGCAGAGGGTGAATGGGTATTCCTGGCTTGGAGTATGTATTTGCAAAGGTTAAGAGAATAATATTGAAAGGGACAAGATGCCCAGGAGCATTGGAGTTTTGATGATGACACTGGCGGGATGAGAAAACTAAGCAGTTCTCAGAAACCTTGTGAATAAGTAATCAATACATGTAAATTTTGTTAGTATGTAATGAATTCTCAGTCTCTGACATGTAAATACTGTGCCAGTTGCTTAATTTGATACACTTTTTGAAGGCAGTCATTCCTCATATGTCCAGCACTGCAATAAGGAATACTACTTAATAGACGTCAAGACTGTTGAGTTCCTTTTATTGCAGATTTTATGTTTCACAGGTTGATTTATGTCTGGGACGACAAAACAGTTTCCCCTCAAAGACAGACTACCACTCTCTCTACTGTGCAGCTAGTGTCCTGATGTTTTAAAAGATCAAATGATAATCAGGATTGTCATTTACTCTGGGCTAGGTTGGCAGTCCTGTTGGCTGGAGCCCTGTAGAGTATCAGGCCCTTGTTGCCTATTGATGACTTGGAACAGTGCTAGAGATCTCTGGACTATTTTCCTAAAAATCATAGAATCACAGAATTGGAAGGGACCTTCAAAGGTCATCTAGTCCAAACTCCCTGCAGTGAACAGGGACATCTTACACTAGATCAGGATGCTCAGAGTCTCATCAAGTCTGGCCCTAAATGTCTTGAAGGATGGGGCTTCCACCACCTCTTTGGGCTGCCTGTTTCAGTGCCTCACCACCCTCATGGTGAAGAATCTCTTTCTTTCTGATATCTAATCCAAACCTGCCCTATTCTCATTTTAAAACATTACCTATTGTCCTATCACTACATGGTCTAGCAGTTTATTCACAGCTTTCCTTCAGGTACTGGTAGGCCTCTATGAGGTCTCCCTGGAGCCTCTCTTCCACAGGCTGAACAGCCCCAGCGCTCTCAGCTTGTCCTTCCAGGAGAGGTGCTCCAGCCCCAAATCATCCATATGGCCCTCCTCTGGACCCTCTCCAACAGGCCCATGTCCTTCTTGTGCTGAGGGCTCCACAACTGGACATAGGTGGGGTCTCATGAAAGCAAAGGGACATTTCACCTCCCTCAACCTACTGGCCACGTCTCTCCTGATGCAGCCCAGGATACAGTTGGCCTTCAGGCTGTAAGTGCACACTCTTGGCTCCTGTCCAGCTTTTAATCCATTGGTAGCTCCTAGTCCTTTTCTGCAGAGATACTCTCTATCACATCACCTCCCAGTCTGTATTGACAACAGAGACTGGCATGGCCCAAGTGTAGCATCCTGCATTTATCCATGTCAAGCTTCATGAAATTGCATGAGCCCTCTCCAGCCTGTCCAGGTCCCTCNACATTTCACCTCCCTCAACCTACTGGCCACGTCTCTCCTGATGCAGCCCAGGATACAGTTGGCCTTCAGGCTGTAAGTGCACACTCTTGGCTCCTGTCCAGCTTTTAATCCATTGGTAGCTCCTAGTCCTTTTCTGCAGAGATACTCTCTATCACATCACCTCCCAGTCTGTATTGACAACAGGGACTGGCATGGCCCAAGTGTAGCATCCTGCATTTATCTATGTCAAGCTTCATGAAATTGCATGAGCTCTCTCCAGCCTGTCCAGGTCCCTCTGCTGACTTTCCATTCGTCTTGGTGTCATCTGCAGACTTGCTGAGGGTGCTCTCAACTACGCTCTCTATATCATCTTTGAAGGTATTAAGCCACACCAGTGCCACCACAGATCCTTTTGTAACACTGCTTATCACTCCTCTCCATCTGAACATTGAGCCATTGACAGCTACCCTCTGGATGCAAACATCCAGCCAGTTCCTTACTTACCAAAGCGTCCATCTGTCCAATCCATCCCTCTCCAACTTAGAGAGGATGTTGTGGGGGACCTTGCACAAGTCCAGACAGACAATATCCATTGATCTTCCAATGTGCACTGAGGTAGTTACCTCACTGTAGAAAGGCATGTCGTTGGTCAGGCAGGACTTGCCCATGGTGAAGCTGTGCTGGGTGTCCTGAATCACCTCCCCATCTTCTGTGTGCCATAGGAGAAGCTGCTCCTTGATCTTCACAGCCTCAGGCACAGAGGTGAGGTTGACACATCGGTAGTTCCTGTCATCCTCCTTTCTACCCTTTTTGAAAACAGATGTAATGTTTGTCTTCTTCCAGTCACCAGGGACTTCAGCTGACTGCCATGACTTCTCAAATGCCAAGCAGAGAATCTTGGCAACTACATCCACCAGTTCCCTCAGGACTCTCTGATGCATCTCATCACTTCTCTTGAAATTGTGGACATTCAGGTTCCTCATATGGTCCTGAATCGTATCATCACTGACAGCAGGTAGGACTTTTTCTCCCTGATCTCCATCTTGTATTCTGTCAACTTGGGAAGCATGAAGAGAGATCTTGCCAGTTAAGACCAAAGCAAAAAAGTCTTTGCGTGTTTCAGTTTTCTCATCTGTTCTTACAAATTCATGATTCTTGCTCATCAGTGGTGGTACACTTTGAACTTCCTTTTCTGGTTTATATACCCATAGAAGTCCTTCTGGTTATTTTTAGCATCCTTAGCCAAATTGAGCTCCAGCTGCACCTTGCCCTTCCTGACCTCCTCCCTACATAGGCAGGAGTCTCTGTGCTCTTCCCAGAAAGCCTGCCCTGGGCAGTTCTTTCTTGCTTTTTAGATAGTCCTGCAGGTCCAAACTCAGACACCGAATCACAGAATGACCCGGGTTGGAAGGGACCTCAAGGATCATGTAGCTCCAACCCCCCTGCCTAGCAGGGCCACCAAACAAACACATTTACTAGATCAGGTTGCTCAGTGCCCCGTCCAACCTGGCCTTGAACACCTCCAAGGACAGGGCATCCACAACCTCTTTTGGCAGCCTGTTCCAGGACCTAACCACTCTCCTAGTAAAGAACTTACCCCTAACATCCAACCTAAATCTTCCCTCCTTCAACTTGGATCCATTTCCCCTAGTCCTGCTATTGTCAGCCCTTTCAAAGAGTTTACTCCCTTCCTGGGTGTAGGTTCCCTTCAGGTACTGAAAGGCTGCAATGAGGTCACCCCGCAGCCTTCTCTTCTCCAGGCTGAACAAGCCTAACTCCCTCAGCCTGTCCTCATAGGGGAGGTGCTCCAGCCCCCTGATCATCTTCGTGGCCCTCCTCTGGACCCTTTCCAAAATCTCTATGTCTTTTTTGTACTGAGGGCTCCACACCTGGACACAGTACGCCAGATGGGGCCTCACAAGAGCCGAGTAGAGTGGGACAATCACCTCCCTATCCCTGCTGACCACCCCTCGCCTGATGGAGCCCAGGATCCCATTTGCTTTCCGAGCTGCGAGAGCGCACTGCTGGCTCATGTTAAGTCTCTCGTCCATCAGGACCCCCAGGTCCTTCTCTGCCGAGCTGCTCTCAAGGACCACTCCTCCCAGCCTGTACAGGTGCCTGGGGTTCTTCCGGCCCAAGTGCATAACCTTGCACTTTGCTGCGTTGAACCTCATTAGGTTCACCTGAGCCCAGCTTTCCAGCCTGTCGAGGTCCCTCTGAATGGCATCCCTTCCTTCCACCGTATCAACCGCACCACTCAGCTTGGTGTCATCAGCAAACTTGCTGAGGGTGCACTCAATTCCCTCATCCATGTCATTAATAAAGATGTTAAAAAGCACCGGTCCCAAGACAGACCCTTGGGGGACACCGCTCGTTACCGGCCTCCAGCTGGACATAGAGCCATTGACCACCACCCTCTGTCTGCGACCTTTCAACCAATTACTTATCCATCTAGTTGTCCACCCATCAAATCCACTTCCCTCCAATTTGGAGATAAGGATGTGGTGGGGGACCATGTCAAAGGCCTTGCTCAGGTCCAGGTAAATGACATCGGTCGCCTTCCCTTCATCCACCATCGCGGTCACTCCATCGTAGAAGGCCACAAGATTTGTTAAGCATGACCTTCCCCTGGTGAAGCCGTGCTGGCTGTCTCGGATCACATGCTCATTCTTTATGTGATCAAGCATGTTGTCCAGAAGGATCTGTTCCATGATCTTCCCAGGCACGGAGGTGAGACTCACCGGCCTGTAGTTCCCCGGGTCCTCCCTGCTCCCCTTCTTGTATATGGGAGTGACGTGACCCTTCCTCCAGTCATCCGGGACCTCACCTGACAGCCACGACTTCTCAAATATGATGGAGAGTGGCTCGGCAACCACCTCAGCCAGCTCCTTCAAGACCCTGGGATGCACGCCATCTGGCCCCATAGACTTGTACTCATTCAGTCTAAGGAGGCACTCTCGGACTTGCTCTGCCCTTACAGTGGGGAGGGATTTACCTCCTTGGTCCCCACATAGAGGTTTGGGGATGCAGGGCTTAGGGACATGAAAAAGACTAGTATCCTGGCCACCAGACACCTCTCTTTCTTGATGGATTTCTTACACTTGAGGATGGAGAGCTCTTGTGCTGTATGGAAAGCATTGTTGAAGTTCTGCTTTTTCCAGCAGGTTGAAATCCCCCAGCAGAATGAACTCTTTAGAGCAGGATGCCTCTTATAGCTGCAGTAAGGCTTCCTCACTGTGCTTCTCTGTGGCCTGTAGTAGACACCAGCTACATTATTTCCCATTACTGTCCTAATTTCTACCCATGAGCTTTCAACTTCCTCTTTGACTGTTCTTCAGAGATATCTCTTTGTACTCTATTCTTTCCTTTACAGAGAGAGTAACCCCTCTGCCTCTCCTGCCTCGACTGTCACTTCTGAATAGCCTTTATACCTCAATGACCACACTCCAGTCACAGGATTCATCCCAACAGGTTTCAGTGATGGCCACTGTGACACAGATTCCCAGCAGTATGATAGCTTTCAGCTCTTCCTGTTTGTTGCCCATGCTGCTTGCATTTGTATAGAGGCTGCGGACTGGATCATCCTAATAGAGGAGCACCCCTTGAGGTGTTTCTTGGGTGTTTTACTGTTAACTGTAACTACCTTTGGAGCCCCTGGCTCATCTCCAGTCGACTGTGATGGTGCCCCTAGCATGCCTTGGGGCAGTTGGCTAAGGTCCCTTGTCAGAACCTCATTCCCATACCCCTGACATGCTGTTCCACAGCTTGTCACAGACAGGTGTTATTATCCCAGTATGCCTTCTCATGAGGTGATGAAAATTAAAGCAGTATGGCATTAGACAGATCCCATGAAATGGATAGCCTTGGCAAGAATTAAATGCTCACCACAGGCTAGGAAAGACCCACTCCTGTCTAACTTCTTTTGTCCTTATCCCTTCTTACAATAATGTAATAATTTTTCTTTTGAAGAAAGCTTGTTACGTGGATCAATTTGTCTCCTAAGGTATTATCTTACTGGTGTTTCAGTTTTTTGGATTTGTGGGTTTTGCACTTCTGTGACCTGATCATGTACCTGTCCCTGCATGGACTATTTAAAAGGCAGCGCTACTGACACAAACGCTGTTCCAATTAAGCAGATTTTGATTTGTTAAAAGCAAATATATTAGCTTGAATGATGAAGCAGTATACAAACTAGGGTGGTATTCAGAGAGTATATTACATTCAGAACACTCCAACTGATGCATTGATTACAGATTAACTGGATATGAAGAATTCTTACAATATATGGATTACCTAGCCTGTGTTCAGGCAGTGTTCCTTCTAAAAAAATTAATATTTCATCAAACCTTTGGGTGCATTAGATGTGCTGTTTGGTTCTGGTTTTGGAAGTTGGTTGTTATCCTGATGTGCATATGGTCATGATAGCATGACATTTTACATGAACAATTACATGTGCTATTTTACATGAACATTGCAAAGCAGTAAGGTAGTTGTTCTGAGGATCTTATCCTTCTGCAGTGTAGTTAGGGAACTTTTTCTTGATGCTGAGATTTTAGGAGGTTTTCCTCTAGTGTGGCCTCATCTCTTGTCAGTTATAAAACCTATCACAGCTGCTAGCAAGCTGCTAATCTTACTGTGTTAAATCAAGATACCATGCATTAAAGATAGTTTCCTCTCTTATCTTAAATGTGCATGCAGTAGCATTCTAATAAAACTCTGCTACTACTGCTGCTGCTCCTAAGGTGACAGTTCTTTGGCCTAAAGGACGTTCAGATTTAGCACCATGTCAGACAGTAGTGTAAATGGAACCTCGACTGTTTTTACCAAAGTGCTACTGTCCTGGCAAGTGCAGAGTTTTACTTTGATTTAAACATTGTCTATTTGATCATAAGGGAAAATGTTTTGTTTGTGGAGATTTCAATAAGTCTTTACTCTTGGGTAGCCACATTAAGTTATATATTGCTGAGATGTAAAAATTACTTATCTTCTCAAGAGCAGATGATGTTAAATGTTCTATCATGCTCACAGCTGGTTTTGAGCCCTTTCTCTCCCTACACTTTGGTGTATACCGCAGTCCTAAGAGCATGATGTAGGTGGTTAGGCATTCAGGTGTAATCATACATGGTGGCTATTTTTTGTGACTCGTGTTCTCATTTAAAGCATCTTTTATTTTTCTGTTTTGAGCAGGTAAAATGAAGTTCTGTGTAAAGTGCCAATGATATGTTATAAAGATGTATATTTAAGTGTTTGGCAAGATGATATCTTAATACTTCATGGTTCATCTCATGTTACATATGTATCTAAGCCTGTTTTATTGAACTCTTTGTATCTGGAAAGAATAGACAACTTTTGACAGAAAGATAACCATTAGATGATATTACAATAACTGATTTTCTTTTATATTCACATAATGTGATTTCATACAGAGAGAAACTGTATGGATATATTCAGGAAGAATAGTTCATGTTTATACTTCAGTGACTAGATGTTATGAGGTTAAGCCACCTGCCCTTTCTGTTCAGTGCTGAAAGTTGCTAGTGTCACAAATAAAAGGTACAGTGCAAGTCTCTTCACAGCTGGTATAATTTTTCAGTGTAGTTTGAAGATACAGTGCCCACATTTATTCATGTTATTTGACAAGTGTGGCACCGAAAAGAGAATTTTAAGCTTTAATATCAGAATTTACTAGAAGAGGTTTACAAGTATTGTGTAAGCATCAAAATACATTTTCTCAGATGCATTTCTGTTCACTTTAGCTCCAAAGTTACGTTTTAGGTTCGTATCTAGGATTATTTGAATATGGTTTCTTTAGAGCATTAATCAACCAACTGCAATTTATATAACCTAATGAAGATTTTGTTTTCCAGTCTAACATAATCTGACAATTCAGTGAACCCACTTAAAAGTAGACTATAATAGCAGCAAAGGGAAAAAAAGTAATTTATTTTTAGCTCAAAATATCTAAAATGATGCATGTAGTTGGAAAAGTCGTGCAGATGATAAGGTGATAAACATGTAAAATGATGCACTAAGTATATAGGTGTGAACTCCACTGACCAGTTATTGATTCTTACCTCCAGAGTATGATAATTTCACTACAAGTATTTAGGAATACAGAATTCTCCCAGTGAACCAGCTGGCTGGTGTCAAAATACAGTTGTTTGCATTTAACAATTTGTAGTTATTTTGTTATCTGTGTAAGCAACACTAAGGTTTGTCTGCCTCCTTAGGAAATCATCAATATATTGCTCTAAAGTACTCCAGAGAAGCAGTTAAAAGCACAACCAGCATGTTACCCTGAGTTTTGAGTGTGATGTAGTAATTCTTTGTAAGCACAAAATACCAGGATATGCAATGATTTTCCTACTGTATTTGAAGATATGGTTATTTGCAGGAGAGTTAGACTTCAGTTCTCACAGATTACACAATGGTAGAGGTTGGAATGAACCGCTGGTGATCACCTCTGAGCATCCAGCTCCCCTACCAGAGAACGTACAGCAGGTTGCACAGAAATATGTCCACTGGAGTTTTTCATGTCTCCAGGGACAGAGACCCCACTGTCTCACTGGACAGCCTGTTCCAGGCTCTGTTACCCTCAAAGCAAAGAAGTTCCTCCTAATTTTTAGATGGAACTTCTTATATTCAAGTTTGTGCTTATTATCTCTCGTCCATTGAATTACTTCTGTCCATTCAATTACAGTTGAATTACTTGGGAATTTTTTCTTAATACCTTTTGTGTCAGTCAGGAAAATAATGTATGTTTTTGTTGCATTATTCAGATTTTCCATCTTTTCTTGTTGTAATTTAAAATACAATTACTTTTTGTCTTCAAGAAACCTAGCAGTCAAAAAAATTTAAACTATTAATTTTATGCATTCTTTGAAAGGAAAAAACCCAAACATCACACTACTATGCTCTTAATAAAAAAACTTGCTTTGCCATTATTAGAACAAGGATGCTATAAAGAGAAACCTGTGTTTCAAGCAGAACAATTTGCTTTTCAGAATGATTTGAGAAAACTAGCTGATACATGTTAACTCTGTTGTAACTGTAATAATCTCTATTCATCATTTTCCTAAAAAATTTCAGGTTATATAATCTTTCTTTTTTTCGTACTCTTTTCAGAGAAATGCAGTCCAGTGTTCAGAACAATAAAACCTCTGAACCTAGCATTTCTGACATTACAGACATTACTAAAAGAACTACGAGGTCTGCTGCAAGAAAAAAGAGTTTAAAAAGGTGAGAGTTACCCTTTTTACAGGTCCAGCAACTGTTCTTTAGACAAATAGTTTGAGCTGGTTTATCCATTGCTGACAAGAGTTTTCCCCACGTATTAACTCCTCCTCCAAATCATGGGAAATGAGAAGCAATTTAATGGTTTATGTAATGTACTTAGAATTTCTGGAACCTTAAATCTTGTCACTTGTTCTTATTGCTTAGTTTTTCAACTTCGAGGATTTTATATTGTGTTTCCCAATGTGCATCAGAATTACTGAAAGTTTGGAATTTTGGTAACAAAAAAAACGTTCTTTACCAAACTTCTGCTTGGAGTAAGAGGTGGAAAAATTGTTCATAGCATTTAGTGGGTTATTAGTCAGTATATAAAGTAAAAACTAAGAGCATTTGATGGATAACTAAATTGAAGTAATAGTGGCAAGATAAAATGCACAAAATACAGGTGAATACTCAAATATGGTATGAGATTTTGTGCTGAGAATATGACTTATAATCTGAACTGTCCCTATTTGTTAAAGCTTAGTAAAATTTTAAATTCGGAGGGATTTGCTCATGGCTGAAATTGCCTTTTGGCCCAAAAGCACATGATTACACTACAGCTGTCTTTTGCCTCTGTGTCTTATGTGTCCATGCCTTCCTATGGCAGCTCTCCAGGTCATTATCACAAATGTGCTTGAGAGCGTACCTTAGTATAACTTCTGAGCAATTCCCAGTTGACCAGGTTTTGTCCTGTGCTTGTAATGAAAGCCTTTTTAATGCGTCTGTCAGGTGCTGAAGTATCTTGTGCTGGGAATAGTAAAAGATAGCAAATAACATAAGAAGTATTACAAAGCTTGATTTATAAATATTGCAGAAAATTCCAAGTTGTTGTACAGCTTTCCCCCCACAGTTTTCTTTTTTTCTTCTTCTGCATCCCATAGCCTTGAAGGTAACAGCAATACAAAAAAAATCACTCTCATCAGGCAACAAAAATTGTTTAATAGTCAGAAAATTTTTAGCAATGGCTATTTAAATTACATTTGGATTCACATGATAGAATGTTAAAAGTAATCTCTCTTTCCTGGAATGCATATTTTACTAAAAAACTGAAATATTTCTTGGGATTTAGCTGCTTGATTGAGTTTGTCCTCCATTTTGCATAATTTTCACCATTTTAATTTTGGACCAAACTTTGACTTTTGAATTGATGGAATTCTGATTTCTGCCTCATGCTTCCCCCAGTCTTAAGCTTCTTACAGCTCTTGTTATCTGTATGTATGCACCTGTGTAATACTACAGAGATTTTTCAGTTCCTGGAAAACTCAACTTCACATTGACCTTTGTTTTGTGTGAGATGAGACTACTTGACCTTAGGAGGAATCAACAGCCCTAAAATAGAGTTCATAGATTATTTAAATTTTTTTCAAGTAAGTCTTTTAGGTGTCTTGCCAGATTTTTTACTCTGGGGACCAATAATCAGGTAGACCTCATACTTCTTAAACTACTTAATATTTTCTAAAATTTCTAGCCCAAATGTTTCATTTCATATACTGTGTCTTCTCATAACCTACGAGGACATAGAATTCAATCACTTTATGCTTGGATCCAACACTTATGATGCAGTCACAGAGTTCTTAAGTATCTTGTGATCTGAGAGGACTAAGTGGGTGCCTGTCCCCCACTGTATGTCTGTATAATTTCACGGACTTCAGAATGCAGGGTTTTGTTGTTAGTCTTGTAGGTACCCTTTTATTTTTTCCTATGGCATTTGGCAAAACATCACCCCCTTTTTTAAAACATCCCTTTGCTTTTTCATCTCTTCTAAGTGTATTTTAGTTTCTTACAAGTCTGTGCAGTTTGCATTACCTCATAGTGCTCAAATTGATTCACCTATTACAGATCAAGTGGATTGCAAAGTACAGGAGAATAATTTTTATTACGAATTAGGGATCATGCCCTAACCAACACCAGTCTTTGTGAAGACCTTGTTGCCTTCTTTGAAATTCCAGCATTACTCTGTATCTTTGTTCTTTCACTTTCTTGTCTGTTATGTTCCAGCAGAAACATCTTGCAGTACTTTTACAGTAATCTCATTTATTGATGCTCTAGATCATTTTAGTCAATTTCCATTGTAAATGAATCACATATGCAACTATCCTAACAGTTGAATCCACAAAGCTGCATAATTCACTTTCTATTTAATCCTTCAGACTATTGAAGAAACTATCATAAAATGCCTCCAGAATGATTTTTCAACCAAAACAGATATTTACAGCTAGAACACTTGGTTCTGTCTTTGCAAAAAGAATTAAGGAATTTGAGGTGCGTTCATAACATTCACTGAATTCCTTTTGCAGAACGTCACTAGATGTCAGCTGCTACTAAAAACCTGCACTGCTGGACAGAAATACATTATATCTTGTGATTGAAATAGTACTGTTGATGAACTGCTAGAAATTGTATTATTAGAATGTTATCCACAATCTTTTTCTGTGGATGCCTTTGTTTCTCCAGTTAAGATGTCCTTCTTCTTAGTGTTCTGAGAAGCTCATCTTTATATTTTATTAAGATACACACAGACTTAATAACAGACTCAAATGAAACAGCCTTTTTCGTGTTACCACACATCACAGACTCAGGGTTGCAACTATAGTAAGTAGCTTATTAGGAATGAGCTTGTTACAAAATTATAATCAGGAGTATGTGGGAAATGTATGAAAACTGTAGAGACGTGTTAATTTTTGTGACGGTAAGCTCATGCTTTTGCTTTGCTGGGAATTGTTAAACATCTTTCCATACTCTTGTTCTAACACTGAAAACATGTTGCCTACATGTAATCTAAATTTAGCTTTAAAAAAAATTAATTTCTTCTTTCTACTTTTCCTACAGTCTGATACATGAGAGGGAGAGAAAGAAAAGAAATGCTTTACAACAAATGCACTTAATGAAACTGTGGTACTTTCAATCCTCTGTTGCTTTTCTGGATTGAATTCAAGATTTCTTTGTGTTGTCTGTGATTGGACCGTTTCTTGCTTTCTTTACAACCAGTATTGCTGTGTTCTTAAATGTACTGACTTTTGTCTGTTTCTAGAAGACTGCTCATTTTGCTTTTTTCCAGAGTTGCTTGTTTGAAATACATATTGAGTAGATGTTTAACTTTTTTCCTCAAAAATGTTTTATTTCAGCAGCCAATCCGTCTCAAGGACTAGAACAGCGCTGCGTTAAATTTCAAATAAGCAGCTAGTGTTGCAAAGGATATTCAGGAAAGAAGGGAATGTGACCTCTAGAGGAGACTTGGTGCAATTCAAGGAAGATTACTGTGGCTCCATTTTCCAGAAAAAAGTGAAACAGTATGATCTTATGATCTCTTCCATGTAGAATAAACTGAACTGTCATCACACTTGGTAGACATTTTCCTAATGTGCGAATACTTCCACAAACAAAACCAGTAAAATCTGTACTTTTAGACTCAGGTGTAAATACTTAAGCTCTCTATTATTAAGAGAGCTAGCTAGTATGTATGTATGATGCATGTGTATAAATTGTGATGGCAGTCACTTAGCTGCTGACCACTAGAAATCAGAAGACTATGGAAGTTTTTAATGATATTAATCTGTGTTGTCCATTCTGACTCAGCTTAAGTCCCATAAAAATCAACCACAAAAGCTTTTTTCCTATAATATTGGTACTCTTCTGTGTTAATTGGCTGGTTTTTGTATGAAGCTGCGGTATTGAGTACATGAAGTAAAATATTGTACACCAAAGAGTGCTGTATTTTCAGAGGTTATGTGGATAGTTTATTTTGAAAAAAATAGCTATAAACAATTAACTAGTTTTTAATAGTAACAGAATTCTAGCTGTTCTCAACCAGTGGTTGTTCTACTACTTGTAATTGCTTTAAACCCGGTTATGATTTTAAAGGGGATGAAAAACAGCTTACCATTTAAAGAAGTACTGTCATGTTGAAGTATCATTACTGTTTCTTATATTCAAGTTTTTTAGGTGAAACTTTAGAGTGCCATACATAAAAGGCAAGAATTCTTCCTGGGTTTTATCAATGTGCTCAATATGTGGGTTTCACTGTTTTTTAGCTTTGAGGCAGTTAATGAGTGCTGCACACGAAAGGGAAAATAAGATTGCTCTGCACTGAGATTGGTAATGGCACTCAGGGGCAGGTTTAGTTTTTAACATCTAATTAACACTGTAAAAACTACAGCTTACCTCTTTTAAAAGGCAGCCTGATTTTTAGAGGAATCTATCTGTAACTGCAATTTTCATCGACTACAAGACCATTTTCAGACACTTTCAGTGTCATTTTCATTACTAGTTTTCACATTATGAAATCACAAAGCTGACTTTGCAATAGTGTAGTCTTGTTTGCCATGTCAAGTTTATAGCTCCATATCCCTCATATGAGGACTGTTATGACATAGCCTTAAATATGATACATTTATCTATTGATTCAGTGACTTTTAAGAGAGAAAGCAGAAGAAGTTGAGAGATCTGAAATGTTAGCAATAGAAGAACTGAAGTTTTTAAAATACAGATAACCTCTGCAAAGGGGCAGAATTTTCTTTTTAAGAAAGTAAATGGGCAGTGACTTGTTTCAAGCTACATTTTTTTAAATTAAAAATAGCATTTCTCTTAGGCTGGTGGTTTTTGAATGCCAGTATGGATAACCACGCATAGGCTTGAAAAGATTTTATGGCAAGAGCTTAGTGAGACTTAGAGGGAAAGCAGGATGTGAAGTCTGAGCAAGCTTACAGGTAGCATTATGAGCCAAGATAATCAAAATTTGGAGAAGTGAATACAAAGAAAATAGAAGATCCTTGTGTGTTGCAAAATAAAGCACCATTGAGGTTCAGATCTCAAATACTTATATTTTCCTCTTGATCTTCATTCATCATTTTCTTATAGGTGAAAACCACCTAATCCAGTGATACTAAAATTTCCTTTGATTTTTTTTTTTATTTTAATGTCAGCCACTTGCCCATAATCTGAAGGATGGGTAACCACAATATTAAGTTAATTGGTCAACTATGAATCTGTGTTTATTTTGAAGAAAACTCTTGTCTTGGGAGGCAGAAGAGAAACCACTGAGGTTGTCCGAACAGCAGATGCATTGTCTGATGTGCAGTGAACCAGTTCTCACACTCAGGGCAGATGCTCCTTTTTATTCAGGCCTGGGTGCTCAGTGATTTTCTACAAATCAAGCACACTCCATGCCAGTTTTCTCCTTGTATTTATACACAAAAGTTCTGAGGTAGTACATTCCCAGTTACAATGACTGTTAGTAATTTACATATAATCATAGTACTTTCATGTCATTTTTTTCCAATCGCTGTGCCTGGGTGGAAGCTTCTTCACCCAGGCAAGAGTCTTGACCTGTGGGGGTGTATTATACTATATAGTGAAGACAGTTCCCTTAAGGATGCCTAGATTTGGGTTTTCACTGACAAATTTGCATTGTTTGTAGAAACAGCTTGATTAGATATTCATTTAGGTTCTGAATGGCCCAGGAAATCCAAATAATTAGGCTACAGATGTTCCTACAAAACAATTCCCTTTGATCCACGCCTTAACAACTACTTAGCAACTATTAACAATTGTCCGTACCTATACTGCAGCTTGATTAGCTGCAAAGCCATGGTTAAATTTAAATTCAATGTTGGATACCAAGCTGAGAGGATTAGAGTCAAAACATGGAAGATTTAGTAATAATGTGTTGTCTTTCGCTTTGCTCAACTAAGAATGATCATTTTATTTCAGAGAATAAAAAGATG
>VZTY01028960.1:85081-102332 GCA_013400935.1 Turnix velox
CAAGCTGAGAGGATTAGAGTCAAAACATGGAAGATTTAGTAATAATGTGGTGTGTTTGGCTTTGCTCAGCTAAGCTTCCTCATTTTTAACCTAATAATAATAATCAGCCCATTTCACACCATCCCAAGTTGTATTTTGCCGTAGCACTTTCATGTTCATCAGAAATAAATCTGTGTTAAGCAAGTGCACAAACACACCCAATAGCAACTTTAGCTAAACCAAAACAGCATCTTTGGTGTGATTGTGCTTCAGAATACTCCTTCCACTACCCCATAACCTAGTGAAAAACACATAGGAGTTAAGGGATTTTACATTTAAATCTACAAACAGCCTTATGGGGAAAATGAACTCTTTACCTCATTGTGTCTCATTTAATTGTATTGCTTAGTTTGCTCAGAATTTTTAGTACTTTTGTCTATCATTCTTATTATGCCATACCAAAGCTTTCTTAAGTACAAGAATCAAGAGTGGGCATGGGTGATGGAAGCCTTGGTTTCTCAATCTTTTTTGAATTATGAAGTATTGTATACCAAAATCAAACATGTGGTAGCAGCTGCATCATGACTGTACCACAGAGCAGCTGAAGGATGTGGTTTCTGCTGCCATCAATTAGGAATTCTTCCTTAGAAATTCTTCACCTGTTTCAAATACATGACAGATGGATTCTGCCTTGATTAAACATACAGTTGAAAAGTATGCAGCATACTCACAAGCTGTAATGACTTTGGTAAAATTTCTAGTTTCTGTTGCAGCATGAATAACTTAACCCAGACGTCAACCTAGACCTTGGATTTTTTGACCCAGTATGACGATAGAGAAGGTGCTGCTGATTTTAAACAAAAACACTTGAGTTTTGTAGAAAGTCATGCATTAGAATGAAAAAAAAAGAGTTATGTTCACTAGTTTGTTGCACTGCAGTTTTTATTTTCATGGTTTGTGAACTTTGTCTTGCATAAGCTCATGTACAAGCTATCAAGATCAAAAATATCTTGATAAATCAGCACTGTTCATTTTGATTATTTTTAAATTATATATTTCTAATCATATTTTTTAACATGGACTGACAGAATGCGAGTTTATTTTGCTGGAGGTATTTTTAAGATAAAGCTTCATATTGTAATAGTTCAATATGCATTTGTGTTTTATTTGAAAGTACTGCATATTGTATTTGATTTTATACAAAATATTGAGTAGTGAGAATTGTAAACATGAATTGTGTAAAACTAAAATCAACAATAAGATTTGTTCTCTCACTTTTATTTATAGCTATCTAAAAATAAATCAGCACAAAAATAGCATGTCTGTATGACACCGTCTCGTATGCTTCTGAAAAATAATGAAAGAGTCTGAGCTGCCTGAAAACCTTTGTTTAAAACTGAAAATGTAGACTTTTCTACCTCCAAAAATAGAGAACTTCTCGCACCATATCTCAGGGGAGCAGCATGGTTGAGTCAAGTATTGCTAGTTAAACTAAAGAGCAAGAAAGAGATGCACAGGCAATGAAAGCAGGGATAAGAGTGGGAAGAGTATAGGGGTGCCATCCAGTTGTGTAGGAATGTGGTCAGGGAGGCCAAGGCACAGCTGGGGCTTAAGTCAGCAAGGAGCAAAATTAAAGAGTCTCCACAGGTAAGTCAGCCAGAAAAGGATGGTCAAAGAAAGCATATCCACCCTGATGCGCAAGAATGGTCAACTGATAACAGAAAAGAAGAAGGCCAGAGCACACAACAGCTACCTTGCCTCAGTCTACCACAGTAACCTCTGAAGTTGAACCAGAAGGTGTGAGGGAAGTTCAGGCTTGTGACCGCCTGAGGCGTATGAACATGCAGGAGTCTATTGGACCTCAAAATATGTATCGCTTCTTAGCTTATGTAGTTGCCAAGCCACGCTCCATGATACTTGAAAAGTCAAGACAGTCAGGTGAGTCCCCAGTGACTGAAAAATGTAAGCATGACACCCATTATTCACAAGGGTAGAAAGGAACACCCCAGAACTACCAACCTGTCAACCTTACTTGGTGTCTGTGAAGATCATGGGATAGATCCTCACAGAAGGCACATGAAGGACAAGGAGGTGATTTGAGACAGCCAGCATGGCTTCACCAAGAGCAAGTCCTGCCTGAGTGGCATAGTGGCCTTCTATGATGAAGTGACTACATCAAGCTACGTATGTCATCTGTTTGGATTTCTGCAAGACCTTTGGTAGAGTCTCCCATAACCTTCTCTCTGAATTGAATAGACATGGATTTGACATGTAGGCTGTTTGGTGGATGAGGATTCAATCCAGAAAGATACAAAAACAATCCAAGGGATGACGAAACTTATGTAAGGACAGGCTGAGAGAGTTGGCGTTCAACCTGAAGAAGGCTGCAGGGTGACTTCCTTATGACCTTTCAGTACTTAAGAAATGTGGGAATGGATATTTTTAGTGGGGTCTGTGGCCACGCAGATTTTGTTTTGTTTCGTTAAACAGTCTTAAAACCAGGCCAGTTGTGTTTTTTAAATGAGGAGCTTTTAAATAATCTGCTGACCAAATGCTGATTGGACAGATATGCTTCAACAAGTCCTTTAAAACATTCCCCAAAGAAACTATTTGTCATTCTGTTTTGGAAAAAAAAACCAAAACCCAACAAACAACCCTGAGAACAAAGAGAAAACAGTAACTTCAAAGCAGCAGGAACCAGTATGAAAAATGGAACAATCCTTTCAGCCATCCCAGAGAACTGTCAAAACTGAACCAACGGCATTACACCACATTCAGCCCACTGGCATAACAAGGTTTCAAATCATTAATAGAAGACTCACCTTTTTAGTCTTTCACTGTTTTCCTTTGCAAAATGAGATGTTAACTTAAAAAAAAAGGCTATATCTCCTAAACATGCAGCTCTCTACACCTATACATACACTCACCCCTGCAAGTAAAAACTTAAATAAAATTTTGTATACATTATTCCTTTATCCCGTAGGATAGTGAACAGAAAGGGAAGAACAAGAGAAAGCATTCCAAGATTCTCGTGGACAAAATACTCAGACACCTATTAAAAAGTAGTGGCAGTGTTTTCAACTAGTAACTTGTTCCTACCAGGTAAAAGTAATTCACATTATTTTACCCATTTCACTTGCTCGAAAAGCAGCAGCATGGTTCCCTCTAGTGTTCAAACTAAGCAGGCATGTGAAGACTCCTTGGAGGCAGACAGTTACTTCCAAAATGCTCTGTTTGACAAGGAAAAGATATTTGGCTCAAGTGAGGAAGTGTGTTAAAGCTGCAAGAAAAAGACATCCCACCTCATGCCAAATGTCACATAGATTTCTTGGTGGCAAGTCCTGAAACTTTGTCATTGCTCCTGCTAAAATTTAAAGCTTCCTTCACAGCTTAATTTTTTCTTAGAACTCCAAATTATTACTTTACTTCACTCTCAACATCTTCAAAGTAGGTACTGATTATATCTTGTTGCTGAAAGAAGACTTATGGTAAACTATCAATTATAAGCATCCATGCTGCTTCAATTTTAAAGACAATTTTTGTTTAGATAGATGTTCACTGTTTTGGGTGAATAAGGTCTGCTGTTTAGGTTTGCTTTTTGGTTTTTGCTTGGTCCTTACTCAGTCTGGATCCAAACAGCAGAAGCTTCAGTCTGCTACTCTGACTTGTGACAATAGCTCACACCCAGACCAATGAGTACTTTCCTTTATTTGTCAAATTCTGAAGAACTGCAGCTGTGAAATGCACTCACAGTATACTGAAAAGCAGGGAAAACAGCTTCCAAATACACAGTGAAACAGAGTCCAAACTGCAAAACATGCTATGGAGTTTAAACTTCACCATGGTGTTATGGAGATCTTGATATAATCTATATACACATTCTTAAACACTGTACTCCTGAATTTCATCTAAAGCATTATGGTAAAGTACTGTAAGCCTTCTCACAGCTTTCACAAATGGACACACTGGAACCTATGGGAGGACCCCAGTCATCCACTATCTCCAGAGCCCAACTCTATTAATAGGCAGAGGGCTGCTGTCACTTCACACCAAACACCCAAATAGCTTTTCCAGTAGAAAGAGACTTTCTTTATCCACATCAGCATAAATCTGATCTCTTCACAAGTACACTAAAGCTACTTTGAGATAACACCATTCATGACAGTTCCTGAAGCTAAAGCAGGAAAATTCTCAGGATCATCAGGATTTGGAACACCAAGCTGCACTTATAAGAAAGGATGCTTTATAAAACTTGATATATTTCAAAACCGTCTGACAACAATGTCATTCACCCTCAAACAAATGGCAGATTTGCTGAGGGTTTTTTTAGGTCTTCTGGGTTCTTTACCTTCCCCCATTGATTCAGCAGGGGTTTTTTTGGCTGAGGGATGTTACTGCTGCAAAAAGCATCAAACTCTTGAATTCCCACCAAAAATGCAACTGACAGTGTTGCATCGTATTTGTTTATGAATTTATACAAGACCAAGACAACTCATTCCATCAAAAGAGGTCACACTTAAACTCAGTGAGACAATTTCATCAATATTCTATTTCCCACAAATGCAACCTGGGATGAAGAATTGCTAAATGAAGAATTGCTTGTATCTTGCCCAAGTAGCACACATTGGAACAGAGCAAAGATAAAACAAGTGTAATTTTCTTTCAGTTAGGAGGAATTTTCTAACAAATAAAATAGCCTGAGGAAAGACTTGTATATCTTGAAGGATGTGTTTGTAGAAAAGAAAAATCACCATCAAAATACTTTCCATCTGACAGTCTACTCTTAGAAGTTTTCTGAAACAAAGGCTATGAATAGTGATTTATGAGGACAGATATACAAATGGGTGCATGTTTTTACTCAGACTGCTGTCTGAATATATCCACATTTTGTTATTTCAAATCAACTGAAAGCAAGAAGTGTCCACTACAGTGTCTGAATGAGCATTCTTCTTCCTTATTTCACAAAATGTTTCTACAATTACATCCTTTAATTTACACAAAATAGAAACAATGAATATTCTGTGCTTTCTCCTGATCTCACCTGCAATTCTATGTATGCTCAGACACCTTCTCTCAAAAGAAAAGCCAGGATTTTTTCCCCCAAAATTCAAGTAAGTTTGATAACAAACGCTTCCTTGAGACTGCTCCTCCAGCAGTTCCCATCACTGTTTCTATCCTAGATGTCAACTTCAAACAGACCTGCTGTTCTACTCTTAATAGTCCAAATAACTCCAGGCTCTCTTCAAAAAATCCTTCCCATTGCAATATAGCTTTCTATGCTGCCCACCACCTTGGTCCAAATTCTCCCATACATCCCACTTTGTACTTACTGCTAGTGAATCTTCTATGACATTGAATAGCTCATTTACAGCATTTAATTTATGTCATTGCCCTGCAAGAACAGAACAATGCCCTGCAACAATTCATCCCAATAGGCTGAACATATCTAACAGCAACACAGCCAGTGCTCTCAAATTCAAATACCCTCTTTCCACTTACTTGAAGAGAGCCTTATTTCCCGTTTTAAGCTTAAGAGTTCATTTTTAAACTAAAAAATCTGAGCCTCAAAGAACAACTAAATGGGAGCGAAGAGAAAATGAAATAACAAAAACATAACAGTAATACTACTCTATTTAAAATCACAGAAGGTTTTCACTTAGAAGGGACCTTCAAAGGTCACCGAGTCCAAACTCCCTGCAGTGAACAGGGACATCCTGCACTAGATCAGGCTGCTCAGAGCCTCATCAAGTCTGGCCATAAATGTCTCCCAGGCTGGGGCCTCTACCACCCTCATGGTGAAGAACCTCTTTCTTTCTGATATCTAATCTAAACCTGCTTTCTCATTTAAAAACATTACCTATTGTCCTATCACTACATGGTCTAGCAGTTTCTTCACAGCTATCCTGTCAGCCCCCTTCAGGTACTGGTAGACCTCTATGAGGTCTTCCTGGAGCCCTCTCTTCCACAGGCTGAACAGTCCCAGCTCTATCAGCTTGTCCCTCCAGGAGAGGTGCTCCAGCCCCTGATCATCCTTCTGGCTCTCCTCTGGACCCTCTCCAACAGGCCCATGTTCTTCCTGTGCTGAGGGCTCCACAACCGGACACAGGTGGGGTCTCAAGAGAGCAAAAGGACATTTCACCTCTCTCAGCCTACTGGCCACAGCTCTTCTGATGCAGCCCAGGATAAAATTGGCCTTCTGGGCTGTGAGCACTCACTCTTGGCACCTGTCCAGCTTTTCATCCATCAGTAGCTCCCAGTCTTTTTCTGCAGAGCTGCTCTCTATCACATCACTTCCCAGAATGTGTTGACAAATGAGGAATGGCCTGGCCCAAGGGTAGCATCCTCAGTTTATTCATGTCAAGCTTCATGAGATTACATGTGACCTCTCCAGCCTGTCCAGATCCCNTCCCAGTCTTTTTCTGCAGAGCTGCTCTCTATCACATCACTTCCCAGAATGTGTTGACAAATGAGGAATGGCCTGGCCCAAGGGTAGCATCCTCAGTTTATTCATGTCAAGCTTCATGAGATTACATGTGACCTCTCCAGCCTGTCCAGATCCCTTTGGATGACATCCTGTCATTTTGGCTTGTCAGCTTTCCATTCATCTTGGTGTCATCTGCCGACTTGCTGAGGGTGCTCTCAACTACACTCTCTATATCATCTTTGAAGGTATTAAGCCACACCAATCCCACCACTCATCACTCCTCTCCATCTGGACACTGAGCCATTGACAGCTACCCTCTGGATGCAAACATCCAGCCAGATCCTTACCTACCAAAGTGTCCATCTGTCCACTCCATCCCTCTCCAACCTAGAGAGAAGGATGTTGTGGGGGACTGCATCAGGGATCTTGCACAAGTCCAGACAGACAATATCCATTGATCTTCCAATGTTCACTGAGGTAGTTACCTCACTGTAGAAAGGCATGTCGTTGGTCAGGCAGGACTTGCCCATGGTGAAGCTGTGCTGGCTGTCTCCAGTCACCTCCCTGTCTTCTGAGAGCTTTACATGCCATAGCTTAGCTGCTAGGAGAATCTGCTCCTTGATCTTCACAGCCTCAGGGACAGAGGTGAGGTTGACACATCGGTAGTTCCTGTCATCCTCCTTTCTACCCTTTTTGAAAACGGATGTAATGTTTGCCTTCTTCAAGTCACCAGGGACTTTACCTGATTACCATGACTTTGCAAATATCAAGGACAGTGTTTTGTCAATTCCTTCAGGAATCTGGGACCATGGACCTGTACTCATTCAGGTTCTTCAGATTATCTGGAACTTTCCCTTCACTTCTACCAGGAGGGATTCCCCCCCCCCCAGTCTTTATCTTGTATTCCTTCAACTCAGGAGGTGTGAGCTTGCTCGTGAAGACTGAGGCAAAAAATTGCTGAGTTCCTAAGCCTTCACCTTTTATGTTGTTATATGTTTTCCATTCTTATTCATCAGTGGGGATACAGTGTATAGCTTTAACTCTATGCAATAGAATTGGCAGCACTAGCAACGATGTGATAGTGCAGCGACCCCAACCCAAAGGCCACGCTTCTATCTAAGGCATTAAAACACAGAGCTTAGTTACTGTGAAATCAACAGAAGATTTTGTTATGGGAAGACATTAATATCTTAATAATAGTTAATGTGTTAAACTTCATCACCTGCTGCAGGTGAATGGGAATCAACAACAATTAAGCAAGATAAACCCAGAGTCTTTTGTGTGGTGATTCTCATTATTTGAAAACCATCAGCCACCTCTCAGACACCTTAAGTATTGAATCCAGCTACCTGAAGTTCATTACCAGGTAAGTGTAAGGGATGGCCTGTCAATTCACTGATGAGAGGCAAAAAGCCCTCCACACTCCCAATGAAGTACTTCTAATACTTTCAAGGAAATAAATAATGCAGGCCTGACTGTCAACTGATGAAGCTAACAATTCTGGTACCTGAAGGTGTAGGACTGTGGTGTGATTATGACAGGATGATTCTGACAGTCATGTGGTAAATGCACTAATTCTCAGTTCTTGAGGCCATTGTGTCCAACAAGAGACCTTTTCTTCTTTATCCACAAAATCATATGAAAACACACATCTCTGTCTATGCTAATGAAGATTTACAGAGATCATGCTAATCATGTATGACTAGGGCACTCATCTCTCCACTCAAACCATGCTACACCTCACTTGGAAGAAGGGAGAAAACTGAGATGAAGTCCTCTTAGGCAAGAGGGTGGACCACACCAATTCAGCAAACACGAAAGTGCCTTTAGGGAAGAAAAACAAAGAAGAAAGAAGCATAAAGAAGATTGTGCCTGCAAAGAGTTTTCCAGGAAGGATGATTACACCTGAGAAGATATGCTGAAAAAGCCAATGGAACCAGGATCAGCGATCTCCTCTTAATCTTTGTCTTTTCCTGTCTTTCTCTGTCCCACAATTTCTATTTTCTCTTAGTTATGTAACAGAGTTGTAAGTAACTTGCCATAATTTGTCGTACTTGCCATAATTTGCCATATGCCTAACCAATTCTCATGGACTTACAAAGCCTTCAGTAATCATTCTGGAAAACTAATAAATGTTTGTATATGATCTTGAGATTTATCTCACCTTAGTCTGCACTGTTGGGGATTTACAAATCTAAGACACTTATATCCTCTTCGTTCCTGTGAGTGGGATGTGACAGTGGGTAATAACAACCACATTCACCCAAAATGCCTCCAAATGCAGGGAGCTATAACCCAGCAGAGCCTTCAGCAGCAAAAAGAACTGCCTGGCATTCTGATAACAAAAGCTAACTTCCTACCAATTCCTCTAAGCAACATTTAGCACCAAAACCCAGCAGCTGCCAAACAACTCAGACCAATCCTGAATATGGCACTAAAGAGTTCACCCAGTAAATGAGTTTAAACCAAAATTTTTTACATCAATGGAAGCTTGAGATAGAAACTAAGATACCCAGTCATATCAGTACCCTGAAGAAACTGAAGTGTCAGAAGGCACACACATATGAGAAGATGAGCCTGAAAACAGGCTGGTGGTCGCTGGAACAGGGATGCCAAACAAATGGTACAGACGCAGCAGTGGAAAAATCGATGCTCTTCCATTGCTCTGCTCTCCTGAAGATCTCTCGACCAACCTCAGCCCCCACTTCATTTCGGAAGCCTCGCCAGGGCCACCACCTCCCACAAGCCTGTGTGGGGTCCGAGCCCTGCTAACTGCAGCACAGCTTCACTTGCCACTCCTGCCACAAGGGGGCTTCCCAGCCATGCATCCACAGAACACGACCAGCCGGAGCAACCAAGCCCGACTCCTCACAACGCCAACTCAAAGGCCACGCTTCTACCTAAGGCATTAAAACACAGAGTTTAGTTACTGTGAATTCAACAGAATCTTTTATTATGGTAGGACATTAATATCTTAATAATAGTTAATGTGTTAAACTTCATCGCCTGCTGCAGGCGAATGGGAATTTACAACAATTCAGGAAGATAAAACCAGTCTTTTGTCCAGACACAACTCGGCTGTCAAGAGGCAACGTGGAGTCAACGGCCGGACTGCTGGACCCGAGCTGTCAGCACCGGCCGCAGGCCCCGCCGCTCCCCATGTCCCGCCCCGCAGAGGCAGCCCACCAGACGCTGGGGGGCAGACGGGCTGTTTGCGCTCCTTGCGGCCTCCCTCTTGCTGCCGCTCGCCCTGCCGCGGGACTACTCCTTCGGACCCCTTCGACATCCTGCCGGCTGCCGCCACCACCGCCTCGTCGTGCCTCTCGAGCTTCTGCTGGAGGCGCTCGGCCTCCCGCAGGATGTCGAAGGTGTCGCCCGAGAGCCAGTAGAAGCTGCTGGAGCCGGCGCAGCCGAAGGTCTTCCGCACTACGGCAGCCACGGGCTAATTACTGTCCCTTTCACCATCGCCCCGGAGGATCCCCTCCAAGCATTCGTGCCAGACCCGCACAGGCAGGGGGAGAGCAGACGTTGCTCTTACGCCTCCCGCGCCGGACCCCCACCCATATGGCCAAGCCCCCGCTCTCCGCCCGGGGACCGAAGGCGCGGGCAAGGGATAATAAGAAACAGGCGCCAGCCGCCAATCCTGGGTTCTCCCCGCCCCTGGCGGGTGACGTCTGCCAATGAGCGCTCAGCCTCGGCGTAGTCAATCACAGCCCAGTGACAAGTAAGGTCTGTGCTTCGGGCTGCCCGCCCGTGTTAGTTACTGCTAATTTATACCTTGCTCGGGAGCCGCTGCTGGATACGGACCCCGACGTCTGGCTGTCAAGCCCTCGGCTACCCGCAGTAAGGTCTCGAGCAATCATCCCAAAGAAATAAGAATTATGATTGGACTGGAGTGGCACAGCAGCGATGGCTGGTCATCCGGAGAGGGACCCAGAACCCGGGAATACCCTTCCCAACCCATGAATCCCCTCATGCCTCCGGCATGTGACACCTGGACCAGTTTGTGGTCTGGGGTCATCCTTCTGTCACCACATTGCTGCACTGCCTCCAGTAGGGAGGGAACTTGCCTCCCTTGCCAAGCTGTATCCCCCACGGGTGTCAGAGCTCGAAGCTTCCTTATTTTCTGCTATGTTCCTGTCTCCCAGCCTTTGTCACTAACTACAAATTCAACTACAAATTCAACTACAAATTCACTTTATCTGGGTCAGAGCTCACACCTGGTGGCCCAAGTCTTCGGCAACCTGGGTTGCTGACACTGAGTTGTGTACAAACTATATGCCAGTGCAGCCCTAGCACTAAATGGTTAAATGATTAGTTTTATTTAAACTGAACTGTTAACATTCCATATTCCTTTACAGTATGTATGTTGCCACAAGTGTTTCAATGTAATCCACATCCACTAACGAGTGAATTTTAACAAAAGATGAAGCACACTGGACTGGGAGCTCCAAGGTTAACACTTTAGGTGGCCAGCACATTTGCATGAATTTGGTCCTTTCTGCTTAAGTCTGTGCAGAGGCTCATTAACATTGGAAGACTTCCACAAACATGTGCAGTAAAACTTCCAATAGCTGAAAAGTGCAGTACTACAGTGAGAACTGCAGGATTTGCAGCATATTCTGGAGGGCTGCTCTGCCCAGCAAAACCAGTGAACAGAGTTCCCTAGCTTGTCACTAAGCCTCTGTGACATGAGACTGTGACTGAAGGAGTAAAGTCAGTCACAGTCAGTGATGGCTGGAGCAAGCTGCTAACCCTTTTACTAGCTGCCTCTGAGGTTTATAAATACATGCAAACTATCCTGGATATTTGACAGAGTTTCTTCATAGGAGACTGCAGAGAAAATATTCCTGCTCCCTCTTACCAGCTCCAGTAACCTCAAACATGCTGCAGAAACATCAGCCCTTCAGACACAACTGCTCAAAGAATGCTGACTGTAGTCATGATCTCTGTGAAGAGGCTATGTTTTTATACTGGTCATGTTTTTATCTTGTTATGTTTTTATTCTAGCTCCTTGTAAATAAATAACTTCAGTGAACATCCCACCTTGCCTTGAAATTAATCTGCTCCTTAGTACAGGACCTTGAAACTCATATTCCCGGCTGTGCTTCAAATGGCAGGATTAGGACAGAAGCAGTCAAGTTGGATCTCTTCAGCTCTGACATGCTCCAAATTGAAGCAAAGGAAATACCAACTCAGAAATGAGGATGTATTATCATAATTTCTGCAGTTCTTCAATTAAAAAAGAATAGCTAGCCATAACTGAAAACAAAAGAAATATTTCTAAAGCTGTTTCCATGAATATGATACAACAATAATGTATAAGAAATGTTGAAAGATACTTGTTTTGTTTTGGAGGAACATATGAATACCACCACACCATTGCAACACATTAACAAAACACTCAACAAATGTTTTGCAGGCCTTTGCAGAGATATTTTGCATCAACTGCAGAATCCACACTTGAGTTCCTCAACAAAGGACTGCATCCAGAAAGCTTTTTAGAAACTTTTTAAACATTATTTTTATCTCAAACATTCTAGAAGATTGAATCAAAGTCTCCTGAATTTATGCTCTATGTGAAAGACAGTAGAATAAGGGTGTTATTGACTGCAGAGACACTGCACTTTCAGATTTAATAGGCATTCTGAAGGTCATGGTATCTTTGGACAGTGATGAATATGAGGAATTACAGAGTGTTTCAGCAGTAAAATTAGAGATTCAGTCTTTTGTGGAATCTGGCTTTGTTTCCATGAAGCTTCTAAAGAGACAAAAAATGACTAATTTCTCATAGAGATTCCACACTGATAGCCAAAAATAGCACTAGTTATATCTCATCTTCACATAATTCTGCTTTCTAAAATGCATGCAAGCCTTTACAAAATTTCTCTAATACACTGAACTCCAAACTGATTGACTTGTATGGCAGACTAAAGTAGCCTGTAACCTCATCACTTGCAGCTTTTCACTATGCGCAAACAGTGCATAATTGTCAAGTAATATGCTTACAAAAATAGAGATGAACGAAAAACCTCTAAATTTTACAGCTGACATGAAATCAAAAATTCTGTCTGGATTTTTACACTGGGTAAGTAATAGTGATGGACTTAGTACAATCACATATTTGTATTCATAGCCCGAATCTCACATTTGCAGTGCTCAAATATGGGTACCAAACCCTTCTGACACCAGCCTACTCATCTTATTTCAGACATCATGAGGGCTGCTTACCAAAGTAGCCAGGTTCTTCCAGCCAGGTTCCTCCTGCAAGAGGGTTTTTCACATACACAAACTTCTCAAGCAGGTACAGATAAAGGATATCACAACTTCAACAAGAGAATCCTTGCTGCTTTTTTTTTTCCTAAAGGAAAATGGTGCCTAATTACAGTAGACAGTGGAGGCTGATGTTTCTCTGACTCTTACAGCTAAGCATTCGATCATCAGTGAGGGATTTCTTGTCCTTGACCTTTCCAACAGCCACTCTCTCATCTCATCCACAGACTCAAAACCCACTCTCTAGTGCCTAAATTTGCCCTACCTGTGATGCTGAAAATCAGCCTGCAAAGAAACCTTCCAAGACAGTATGAGAAAGCAGACATTCTTTAGTGCAGCACTGGCTGCACAGAGGAACATTTCCTCAAAATGTGCACATCTTCATGTCTCTGTCTCCCCGGAATTTACTTGGCCTTGTGCATTACATATTCCTTATTTTCTAGCAATATTCATTACAATTCCAGGAAATCACTATCATAACTGTCTGCCCATTTGGACATGTGTTAGCAGATGTAGGGTGGTCATCATCAGTCTCTGATGGTCTTTCATTGTATCTGTTTCTTCCTCACTGTGTCCTATGTTTGACCTCTGAAGCTCTGTCCACCAAAGCTGCTTTGCCTGATGCCTTGCCAGCAGTCCAGCAGTATGGCCCTCGCTCAAACCAGCTGCATCTTATCTTGTCAGTGGCCTAACAGGATGGCTTTCAGAACAAATGAATCTTGCCTTGATAAGGTCTGTAAGCAGTACTCCGTTATGCCTGAGTTTTATGGCCTCCTGCCTGGGTTATTGTAACATTGCCATGATGAATGCTTAACTAACGGAAGATACAAATTTAGTCCAAGTTCTCATTAGACTAACGACAGTTCTACTTAATTAAAAACAGCTGTGCTCGATCTTAAAGACTGAAATGCACCACCTGGAGTACAAATATCTGAAACCCACCTTAAGTGGGGCTCAAGGTCCCACTCTGGGGCACCTAAACTGGTAGAGGGGGTAACACTGTGTCACTTGGCATATCTAGCTATTATGTGCATTTTCTAGGAATATTATACTACTTAACTCATGGAAAGAGATGGTGATTTATCTTTGTTCTGGGCATGCCTACCTCATTTTTTTCCTTCCCTCCAGAGCAGTCAGTATCTTCCCTCAAGTAATGTTACTATCTTTTGACACAAAGCAAACTTGGGAAATGTAACAAAAACCACTAACAGGTACTATGACTATTGCTAAGTTATTCTATAAACGCTTCTTATAACATAAAGTTACTTGCAGTCTAGTTAAGTATTTGTTATTACCTACCAAGAGGCCATCATTGTCTCAACATTTTCTGGTTTAAACTTCGTAGTATTAGTAGAAATAGCTGAAGCATACACCAGAGAGACAAACTACCTTGTTTCCTCATCATGTATTGTATACTCAATTGCTGTTCCAGTTTGAGAAATTCATCATTTACCCACCCAAGAGAGCTAGGTATTTCTAAATTATATTAAACTCAAAGTCCTGAATTGTCATGTCCCTCTTGAGTCTTAACTAGCTGAATAGAACACAGGTACTTATTTCTTGAGTCTCAATGAATTTGTGCTTCCTATTCTTTTGCATTTTATTATGTTGCTTGTAATCGTAAGTAAGATTTGATCTGATTGTAGGTTGTATGTCTTTGTGAGAGCCGATGAAGGCAAGACAGAGGAACAACCACAAAATCATGAATGAAAGGCAAAGACCAAGTTTAATCTCAGTTTCATCTTGGTCTTGCAGACCAAGAAATCTTTACAGCAGCACCTGGGTAGAGGCAGGCAAGCAGGGGACACAGGCACAGCAGAGCGTGAGAGAATCGTTGTTAGTGAGAGTCTGCATTAGCAAGAGAGTCCTTATTGGCAATACAGTGAGAGAGTGAGAGTGCACAGACACCCTCTTTGTGCCAGCATTTCAAGGGTTCAAGCAGGCCTGGTTGTCTCACTGTGCTTTGATCTTCACCAACAACAAGGCAGGATTCTGGGGCAGCTAGATAAGATGTTTCCGAGACCATTGCAGACTCATGTTATCACATTGCAGATGTCCTACTTGCAAACATGTAGGACTGAACAACAACTAATATGATGCGTTTCCCCGCACCCCATTTGCAAGTTCCTTGAGTGTATTTACAGTTTTCCTCGTCGACCTTCCATTGCTTTCCCTGTCTTTTACCTCTCACAGGTCATTTCTACACTAACACTAAAAGCACAGCACCCAAATACCATCAAGAGCAGAGATATTAAGTATAGTTAAGATGCAATATCTCAGATCATTACTATAGAGCTGTTTTCACATGTTGTTAAATGGAGTATAAATACTGCATGTACTGAAAAACAGTGTGCTTTAAGGCCTTCAGTCCACATCTGGTGTGTGTGTATTTCTTTTTCCAGTAGTAGGATCTGGACAGAGACATCACTTCTCTCCTTCTGGTCATTGTTATTACTATATGAAGTACCATTGTTCAGAGCAGTTAAAGTATCAGAAGTTGTATCAGCTCACCTTTTCCTTCTCTTGTGCTGTCTCACTTAACAAAGATCTGCTTTGACATTAGAAAGATTTACTAGATCCATATAAAAAAGTTAATTAGCTGGCATGTACTTGAATGACATTGTAAAATTGCATACACTGAGGTGGCATAGGGTAAGTATGGAGTTATATAGCTATTTGCATTCACATTGCACCATTCAAAATAGCTACACTTTTATATGTTTCATAACATTTATATGATTCACAACATTAATTCCACTGGTCATTGCTGTTCCTTGGCAGCTACATGTAAAACTAGAAGCATCAGTTGTTTAGTTCTGCAAAGATTTGGGACAAAATTATTTTAACACAATTCACTTTTATCCCACTAGTTTGACTTTAACATCTTTTTCTTTATTGCTACTCCTGTACTATGTACTATTGTACTCCTGTACTGGAACTTTCTTTCATGGGTAATTTTTAAGGGCTGGATCTTTCTAATCAAGACAAGATCTAAACTTTTCTTACTGGAACTTTCTTCCATGGGTAATTTTTAAGGGCTGAATCTTTATAATCAAGTCAGATCTAAACACGTGGAAACTTATTTATGAACTTCAGAAACAAAAGTTACAGGCTATAGTGTTTTCTTTCTAGCCTGGAAAGCACAGTCTGACCTGCCAAAGTAGTGGCAGGACTTTGACATGTAACAGAGTTTGAAAACCTGAGTTACAATTTCTATGAGCAAGAATTTACCTAAGCAAAATGAAGGGAGGTTTAGTTAGTTTGAAAGGATAATTGTGACAAACTGAACTGTCATTCTTCACAAAAGGGCTGCTTTTCTCTGGATGGATACTTAACACTTAGGTCCAATACAATTCTCCATGTTGGAAGAATTGGTAGGGGTTTCCCATTACCTAGAGTCCCACAGTTAGCAGTCACACACTGCAAATTTTCTCTCATCTGCACTTTCCCATTCCTGTCAACAGTGATGGCTGTTAATGCTCTTGTAAGGCAGATATAAAACCTGCAGTGAACAAAGAAGGGGATAACCTTCACTGCTTCTACATTTTCATAGGTTCTCTGTGCTCTTAACAGTTATCTCAAAATTTACCTATTTATCTAAGAAATCTGGGTTATTTCCCAAACTAATCAGCAGATTTGCTGTGATGGATGTGAACACTGAGGCAAAAGTAGCATATTAATGTAATGCTACTAGTTAGCTTCAACACAAAAGGCCTGTGTCAATTTGCTCCAGCTTTAAAGGACATAGAAAACAATAGGAAAAAAAAAACCAACTGAGTAATGCTAGTTAAAGGATTCAATAAATGGGTCGCAGTCACTACCTGCAGATTTAAAACCTGAATGTATCACCTGTTCAATGTTTTTATCAGCTACAGGCACATGTGCGCTGCTCCATTTCCAAATCGTTGCTCGCTACCACACGGTCTTTCACGAAACAGCCTCACAGATCTAACTCAAATTTAACAAGCCAAGGACGACGCAGACCCCAGTTTCCCAGGGCACTTCTGCGGCCCCCCTGCATCCACATGTTCACAACACCGGGATGCAGGGTTCGACTGTGGCCCCCGTTTCAAAGCATGATTTTAAGATACCATCTTGGTATCGTACCGTAGATTCCCAAGCTGGCTGTGCCACTCCGTACACCTCTCATGCACTATCGAACGAGAGGCTGGCGAGGCCACTCGGCAGCTGCAGGAGGCCCGCCAGGCCAGGTCGCCGCCCGCGCGAAGGCGGAGAAAGCGGGAGGGATGGGGGGTGGGACAGGCAGCTTTCCCTGCCCGCCGCCTTCAAACCGCCGTAGCGGCAGCGTCCAGCCCTCCGCAGAGGAACCCGCCTTCCCCTCAGAGGTGAGCAGAGCGGCACTCCCGGGTGTCGGTGCCGCCGCCTCCGCCGCTGCCCGCGCCCAACGCAGGCAGCTGGCCCTGGAGGCTCCACGGCGACTAGCGCGCGCGGAACTGCCCCGGGGGCGCCAGCCCCGCCTCCTCCTCTTCTCTCCCTCTTTGCCCCCCGTCGGCCGCCAGGAGACGGGCGAATCAGCGTCTCCATGAAGGCGGGGGCGCCGCGGCGGGGCGGGGC
>VZTY01028960.1:103548-133101 GCA_013400935.1 Turnix velox
GGGGCCGTCCTCTTTTCTGTTGGTTCCTCCCTATTTGGCAGCGCTCCGCACATCGGTGCGCTGCCGCCGCCTGACGTGTGCCACCACCGCCGCACCTGCCTGAGGTGCGCTGAGGGCAGGCGCGGTGTCTGCTGGACAGGTTGCCGCTACCCCGCTGGCGCTGCCGACGTCACGGCAGCCGCCCTCGCTCGCGCCCCTGCCCGCAACAGGCACTTGCAGAGAAAGCTGTGGCGCTTGGCGAGAGCGCGGCGGGAGGTTTCAGTCGGCCGGTTATTCCAACGCAGGACAGGCTGCGGCGCGGCCGGCCGAGAGCAGATACCGTCCCGGAGCTGATCAACGAAGGGGTGCACTCCTCCAGCAGCATCCGATGCAACGTCTGCTACAGGGTCTTTCCACGAGAGAAATCGCTGCAGGCCCACAAACGAACTCACACGGGTGAGTAAAGGCATGGCCTAACTCAAAAAACCTCACAAACCCCAAACGAACGCCCAACAAACTCCCAAAATGTCTGATAACTAGAAAGTCTAATAGCCTAGAAAAATGCCTTGGGTGTTGAGAAAAGCATTAAAATAGCCGTGTGGTTGTCGCTTCCCTCTGCCTATACTGAATTAACTTTCTAGAGTGATGTATGTAAAAGTCAGTTTACAATTAAGTTAAAATGTAAGATTAATTCAATACCCAGCTGAATAGGTGTCTCTTCTCAAAAATCAAGCAAATGAGTTGTAAGGGTTTGTAAGTTTCGGGTGTCAGATTCTCTTGAGAGAAAAGACACCTGCCATCTCTGCTCTCATTGCGTTTTGTACGAGGAAGTCTTTATAACTGTACTAAGAAAACTTTTTTGGCTTAAGTTTCTCGGGTGACCACCATTTATCCAGTGCAGCTACTGTTAAAACGGCCTTCCCTAATGAGGTGTTTCTACAACAATTTGTGTTACTGTACTGTTTACCTCATTACTTTATCTGCTAAAATTTATGTGATTACAACTTGAATAAAATTACTTATTTATTTATTTCACTATATATTTCTTGTTCCATAGGTGCATAGTTTCATGGGACAAAGCTTACCGTGCTATGCAAGAGGCTTAAATCAAAAAATACAATAAGGAAAAATTTTGCGTTTATTTTTGCTTGTTTTGTTATTTTGTCTTGTTTTGTTTTTTTCTTTTAATCCCTCTGGAAATGTATTATCCAGTGGCACTGAGCAAGTAAAGCTGGGTTTGGAGTAATGGTGGATTTCTGTTTTTTGGTACACTGGGACTTTATAAAGTGAGTAAGAAGGTAGGCTAGTTGTGTAAGTCTCAACTCAGGTACCACTACTGGATACTGTGGCTTCTTTTATATGCAGCTTATAAATTTGTTCTGTTGTTATTTTTAAGGTGAAAGGCCTTATTTGTGTGACTACCCAGACTGCGGGAAAGCCTTTGTTCAGAGTGGGCAGCTCAAAACTCACCAGCGCCTCCACACAGGGGAGAAACCTTTTGTCTGCTCAGAGAATGGTGAGCCATCAGAGAATAATTTTCAGCTCTCTGAGCTGGGGCCAGTTAAGTACTGGAAAAGCATGCACATCCTTGTGGCAAAGATCCATAAAAGCTTTAGATCTTAATTTTGGAGAGGCTTCTAGGGAAGGGAGGACCCACATGGAAACTACATTAATCATGCAGATAGTTATCTTAAGGCTTCGGTACATTACTATGTAAGCAGGTTATTGGTAATTCTGTCAGTTGATACTAATTTACAGAATTACAGAGTGTATTATGACCTTTGCAACTAGAGCTTGCCAATTTTGACCAAACAAGATTCTGTGTGTAAGCAAGGCTGGATTCGGTATTTTCATCCCACAGATGTGCTTACTTGTTGGTGTGCTGCTTTCTTTAACATTTTCTTCGCTGTTACTTTGTGTTTTTTAAGGCTGTTTAAGCAGATTCACACATGCAAACCGTCATTGCCCCAAACATCCATATGCCCGACTGAAGAGGGAAGAGCTCACTGACATGCTGAGTAAGAAGCAGACGGCTGACAATAAAGCTGTGGCTGAGTGGCTAGCTAAGTAAGTTCCCTCGTGGTACCATCTTTAAATACTTATGAAGCTGGTCTGAGAACACCTTATTCTTAAAGGTAAAAAAAATCAACTCAAACCCCATCCCAGCCTTGTCATTCTTCAAAGAGGTGCAAAATCCTGGTCAGGACAAAGTTCCTCAGGTGACTTTTTCTTGTAATTTTTTTCTTTTTCCCCCTCTACTTAAATGCTTCTCTCTGCTTGATCAACACTCTGTAGTAGTACCTTGTTAGTTAGTGCTGGAGTCTTGCTGAATTTGGATCTGTATGAAGGGCAACAATTGTGTATGGCTAAGAACAAATGCCTGCTGGGAACACCACTTAGAGAAGAAATCTGTCACACGTTCACTTTAATTACAGAACAAAAAAGTTTTCTGACAACTTAAGTACTACCATGTATGAATGGAAAAATAAAGCCAAATGCAGTGCTTAGTTGATGCCAGCTAGTACTTGAGAAGTTTTTTGCCAGTTTTGAATTACTGGTGTGAGAGTCAGTTATACGTACTTAAAATGCATTCCCCACATTTCATTTTGTAGGTACTGGGAGACGAGAGAACAGCGTGCTCCTGCTTTGAAAACTAAACCAACCCAGAAAACAGATCAGGAGCAGCAGGACCCCATGGAGTACCTTCAGTCTGATGAAGAGGATGGTGAAGAGAAGAACAGTGCTCATTCAGCTGCTCGCCGAAGCCGCCTCCAGGAGCAGCGTGAACGCATGCATGGTGCGCTGGCTCTCATTGAGCTAGCAAACCTGGATGTGGCACCACTAGGACAGTAGATTGGAGCAGAGTCTGTATACAAAATGTACTTCCTGATGGTACTTAACCATTTAGATCCTGGGCATAAGCTAAGCACCTTATTTGCTTATCATAGGCTGCTATCTTGTAGAATTTATGAAGAATGTTGTTGCCCCATAACATGGGGTAAGAGTATTGCACTTTTCGTAAGGTAAAAGACAGATGTAAAGTTTCTAAGTATTTTGTAAATATAGGACTGCATAATGCAGGGTTGACAAATTTACATATAGGAAGCTAGATTTTGCAAGGTTAACTCATTTATTTGAAGCAGTTTTCACAGGAAGCACTTACTGAACAAAGTGTTTGTGATTAGCAGAATGGTACACTTGGCCAAAGAAGGCTGTCAAAAAAGAAAAGTATTTAACTATTTAAGCAAATTTTTATTAAATGATAGGTCTGAAGATACTGATAAGCAGCAATTAAACCAATTTTTTTCTAATTTCAATATATTTTTACCTAATACCACAGAGGCAGAAAGCAAAGATTAGTTACTGCAGCTTTTAAAGGGGATGAAACTTTCATGCAGGAAACTAAGATAGTTCAGGATCTTCACTGTGACTGCTCGAAGTATGAGGCTTAATTTTGTTTTGTTTTCTGATTTGAGTTCAGCAGAATCTTTTGGTAGCACTTGTTACTCCTGGCATGTGATGTTGGGAACTTTTGCACATTGTTGGATTTATCTGAGAATGATTAGTCTTGCAAAGTCTAGACAAAGGTAAACAATTGGCGATACTTTTCACATTATTTTGGACCCTGTAGTGATTCGGCACTTGATTTTAAAGGGGGTATTTACAGGGTGGTATGGATTTGTAGTAGTCTATTCTAGATCTATTAGCAAACACTAAGTTTCAAAGTATTGCTTTTATATGATTATTAGCAAATAGAAGCCTCTATACTTTCTGTGCATAAAGCCACCTTATTGCTTTACTTCAGGATAACACGCCAATTTTGTCTTCACTAACTGCAGCACAGCTATCAATTAAACACTGCAGAAAAGTATTCACTATACACATAGATAATAGATTTCCAAAGATAGTTACAAGTGTGTTAAGAGTGTGATTTCATGTATTTCCCAAATAAATGGAAGTTACAGAACGCTGCCTAGTATTCAGATGCTGATATAAAATGTTTAGGTGGATATCTTGTCATTTTGTTAATTTTGTATACTTTCAAATAGTGATGTCTTGTGGTGTTTTTTATTCTGTTTGTTTTGCTTTGAAGGCAGCCAGAGATTTCTGATATGCTAACAAAACTTGGTTTTCAGTTTGAACTTTTTGTGGTGTGGTATTATGTGTTTTGTTGTTGTGTTTGTGGGTTTCTTTTGTTACTGTTGTTGTCTTTTTTTTTTTTTTTAATTAAGCTAAGGCTTTAGGGGATACAAATAACTTGTATTTACTGACCTGCTTGCTTTAACTCCTTCCTCTTATTGAAGGTCAGGAAATTCAGATGAGAAGGGAAGTTACCTTCCCTCTTGCTCAAACAAGAGGAAGAAATCATTGTATCTGTCACTTGATATAGACTGACCAGATGTATTCAGCTGTTCTAGAAAAGTAGTGTGATTTTATACCAGAAACTCCAGCTGTTGAATTCTGTTCTGTGATAACATGTATGGTTGAAAATGTCATTTACTCAGTGTATGTCAGGTATTGATGCACTTAACTAAAGCATAATCGAATAATGAAAAAATAATCACTTTCATTGAATGTGAATAATTTTGCACCAGTGATACGGTTAAACTTTTGCTTTCAGCTTCTAAACTTTTGACATCAGACCAATTTGTTTCTGTTTTTTAAGTCTTCAAGGCATAAAAGTTGGAAGCTCTGGAAATTATCTAGGCTTCTTAGCCTGCATAGAACAGGTAATTTGTACATGTAGGTTTGCAGTTTGTCAAGTGAGTTATGTGCTTTTGACTCCAGTTAACTGCATGCAAATACTCATTCCAAAATGAGCTGCCAGTGTCAATCTGTTCCAAATCATAACTCAGAATTGCTCCTGAGTAGTGTTTGACAGGGCACAAGACTGTAATTACCAACCTATTGCATAATGGAGTTAATTATGGGTTAATTTTAATTTCTTTTTCTCCTGTCAGCTGTAAAGCAATGGGCAAATCACAGACTATTTCTTCAAGCATGACAAGCACTCTGAATTGTATTTGGCTGTAGACAAGTTTAGACAGCTGAAGCAATCTTATGCCACGAACTGGATAATGTATACAATAGGAAAAAAAAAGAGATAAGGAAAACTGCTTTTTCTTTTATTAAGCAGTAGTTACACACTTGAGATCTTGAAGTGCTCAGTACTTCGAAATACTAAGTTGTAGTTTGGCACAATTTAACAGCAGACAAGTGGATGTGCTGCCATTTTCATAGGATGCTTTGAATAAAAGTTTGGTTTGGTTTTCATGTTTAGCGTGCGGCTCTTCCTTACCACTCCATCAGCCTGCCTCGAGAGTTTTGGCACGACGAAGTTGCGAGAGCTCAGAGCCGTGCCGCGAGGAAGGGTTGGGGAGAGAGGGCACAGCCCGTTTACCCCCAGTGCCGGGCGCTCAGCTGCGACTGAACGCCTTTCCCGCGACACCAGATCCCGAAGCCGCCTGGCGGCGCAGGGCACAGAGAAGAGCTCCGGGTACGATCCTGCTGATGTGGCATCCTCGGCACGTCGGGCTGGACTTTTACCTCTGCCTTGCGTTCCTTGTCGGCCGCGTCTGGAAGGGCGGCGGTGGCGGGGGTTAGCGCTAACGGAAAGCCCTGGCTGAGGCGGGGTCGGGCCGAGCCGAGCGGCCGCAGACCCGCGACGGCAGGCCTGGGTTGCGCACGCCGTCCCCACAGGGGGCGTCCCTGCGGCCGGGGAGGAGGGAGGAGAGCTGCTGCCGCAGGCTGTGGGGCTCTGCCCGTTGCAGCTGCTCATTGCCGCCATGAGCGCTGGGCTGGCGGCCGGTGAGGAGGCGGGCGCCGCTGCCGCCTCGGCGCTGCCCAGAGTGCTCTCAGCCCTCTTCTACGGGACCTGCTCTTTCCTGATCGTGCTGGTCAACAAGGCCCTGCTCAGCGCCTACAGGTGAGGGCAGGCTGGGCCGCGGCGGGGCCTGTCCCGGCCCGGCTATCGCCGTGGGCCGGCGGTGGTGTTGCTCTTCTCCACGCGAAGGCAGGCTCGGCTTTACTCCCGAAGCCGAGCGGGGAAGCCTTTTCCTGAGCATAACTGGTGGTGGTGTTGTTGCTGACCACACAGGCGCTTCTAGCACCAGAGTTGCTGGGGCATGAGCTGAGCTAGTGTGCTCCAGGTCCAGACTGCAGTTATGCCCAGAATGCACCATTTCCACAACGCTGCCCGGCACTGCAGCCGTAAGCAGGAGTGACTTGAAGCAGTCTGTTCTAACACGTGAAGGCCTGTTATCATTGCTAGCGTTGAGGCTGGTATTTCACTGCTTGCACCTGCTCAGGTAAACAGCATTTTCACTCCGTGTGCCTGCCAGTCATTGTGTGCCTCTTTCTTTTCTGAGGTAGTCAGAAACACAAAGCAAACCTCATAAAATCTCTTGATGATAAAAGCACTGAAAAACGACATTTGACTCAATGGGGCATCCCTTATGGAGCTGTTGCCCTGCAGTGGTGTTCTTCTCACTGTTGGTATTCTTTACTTAAAAGATTAGCTCTGATCTTTCTTTATTTTGTCTCATTAAATGAAAAATAAAAGAGGGAAAAAAATTGAATAGCTAAGCTTGCTGTTGTTTTCTTACATGCAGTTCTATTTGAATGCTTAACAGCTGTGTAGAACATCTTCCAGAAATAACACGAGGCAAACAGAGGTTTTGTTTTATAGTGGTTTTCGTTGACAATCTGCAGCTGCCTCTAAGTCCCTGGCATAGATCTAGCACATCGGTGAGAGATAATCAAGGACAGCATGCCATCAGCAAGACTAAATTTTGTATGAAGAGCTTACAGCATTGCTGAGAGTGTTCAGGGCTCTGAAAATAAAAAATATCCAGAGAAATCTGTGCATTATAGTTGTAGGTGTAAGTACAAACAAAAATGCAATTTATCACATTCAAGTCCTGTTTCTTCTGCTTTTTTTTTTTGTTTGTTTGTTTTCTTCCCTTATGCATCTGTTTCCTGGAATCTGTTTTCCTCTTGGCTTCTTCTAATCTGTTATCTGTATTATGACTATAACGTCCATATGGCCTTTCTGCTTTGGTTCATTGCATTTCTTTATAATACTTTGTTCCTGTGCCAGTGGTGCTCAATTGAGGTGCACATTTCGCAGCACACCAAGTAGTGTTATAGCAGTTCCTGGTGGCATCTGTGACAAGTTACAAATACTTTGAGAATCCATGAGAAACAGAAAATTACAAAGATCGTTGACAATGTTTGACCACCTTAAGCATTTGTTAGTACAGATGTGCACAGATAATAAAATGGGTTTTATTGACACGCTCTGGCTGGAGGTTTGTGTGTGACCATCCCTACAGAGTAGTCCGGCAAAATGCAGCAAGACTTCAGGGAGGCAACAGGCACTGTCATGGCCATGGAGTTCCTTTACACCTAAGGCTTTTGGGCAGGGAGGCACCAGACACTAGTGGTTGTGGTTTAAAGTAGCCATCCATCATAAATTGTTTCTTTGTTTGTATTTTGTTATGCATACAGAGAATTAGCAGTAACTGCCACACCTTTATTGATTGTAACTTGATGTAGATTTGGGGGGGAAATGGAGATGCTCAGGTTCTTCAGGAATCCTGTTAAAGCTTCTGCTCTTTCGACATCCAAGTGTCCGTGCTTTCATCTAAGGATAGTTGAAGGGAAGAATTAGCTGCTTTAGCAGCCAGTTGATGTTTCTGGTTGGAAGGGACCTTAATTTTACCAAAATGCATAGCTAGTGTGTTTGGGCTGTGGAGATAAGCCTGAGTCAGGGCAAGCGCGAGAGATGTAGCTTAGTATACTATCTCAGGGTATAGATGTAGCTTAGTATACTATCTCAGGGTGTATACTGTGTATCTGGGAGGACACTAAAAAAATTATACATTGTTAGAATTCTCCAAGTGTGTTACCTTCACTTACAAATATCCCCAAAATAATTAGAGATTTATGGTTATTGAGCCATGCATATACTATGTTATTTTGATGTAAAATTGTGTTTTGCTTTATAAATAAAATACTAGGACTCTAATAAATGTAATAACTGAGCTCTTCTGAATGAAAGGCAGGCCAGCCATCCACACGTGCAGTAATTGACTTTGGTAGTAAATTAAAACTTTTATTGTTTTCCTTCCTTTTTTTTTCTCTTTCCTCAATATTAACTGTCTTTTTATGCTTTTCAGCTTCCCATCGCCAGTGTTTCTTGGAATTGGACAGGTATGTTCACAATTAAAAGTGTTCAAATTGTTACAAAATGTTATCATATAAGTCTATTGTAGGGAAGGAAATCTCTCTTGGACTACATTGCTTATCTTCTGGATTAGATACACTTTATGGAAGAATGGTTTGTTTAGTGAAATAAAGGAAGACTCAGCTGAAGTCAAGACTTGCCTGGGAAGAATCATGCAGTGGACTGTAATTGACATTTGTTTCCCCTTGTAGAATTCAGTAATTAAGAGATCTGGCCTCCAAGAGTCCTTTTGCGTTTGTGGATTAGATGCAGAGATACTGCCCCTATTGTAGACAAACTGCATATTTCCTCATAAATCCTGTCACCTTTTCCTAGCAGTTTTCTAGGATTCATACAATTTTGATTCTTTGTTGTATTTTTTGTCTCTGGTCAATTTTTAGTAATACAGCAGAAACATATCTTTTTGTTAATTGAGTCATTAGTAGACATCATGGTAAAGCCAAAATTCAAATGTTTGTGTGCAAGGTCCACAAAGAAGAATTATAGAATGGTTTGGGTTGGAAGGGACCTTAATGATCATCTAATTCCAACTCCCCTGTCATGGTCAGGGTATGTCCACTATACTAGTTTGCTGTTGTTGTTTAGGGTCCAGTTCATTTGAATTCTGGCTGGTAGCAGAGAAAGGAGAAGGGATAAAGGGATTTATGAGTTCGGAAGGATCTAAACTACTTTGATGAATTATTAATAATAAAACAAAAAGGAAAATAATGAAATACAGTACATACAAAGCCATATCAAGCTCCCAGGATGACATCACCAGCAGTCATCAGGGAAGTCCCAGGTTGGATTCAGCAACAAGTGGAGTCAGGAGCGCAAAGATCAGGATCACAGGCAGATCAACAGGTAAGCTCCTCCTTTGACTTTGGACATTGCAGGAGGAGTGTTGACCCTTTGATACCTTAGTTTTTATGTTGAACATTGAGCAAAGCAAGATGGAATATTGTTGGTCAGTTTGGGATCACCTGTTGTGCTTGCTTCTCCCTGCAGGTTGGACCCTGTCCAGTCTTGCCTTGAACACTTCCAGGGACAAGTAATTTGCAGCCTATCTGGGAATGTAGTGTTTTGCTTAGGGATGGCAAGGAAGGACCCTTGAAGAAAACATTGTTTAGGCAATTGTGTTTGAAAGAGAAGGTGTGTTTTCTGACAAGGATGCAAAGTAGGAGTGATGGGAGAGAGGTGGAAACAGCATACTGCAGTCTGATATCTCTGTTGTTAGGAACTGAAGAAAGTAAAATGTCTTGTAAAGTCTTTGCTGTGTGAGGGGTAGCGTGGAAGAGACAAATATCCACACTGCTCAAGGAACCATGTGTCATGTTTCAGTGTAAGCCTAAGTCTAGAAAATATGTCTGTGATTTGTGTTAAGGGCAGTGATACAGCTTTGTATGTTTGCAGAACCTAAGACTCAGTGGCATGATTTTTGTTGAGTGATCCTTCCAAGATTTCCTACATATAATACAATACAATGCTTTAGTCTGCAGAAAATGGCTCCACTTCATCTTCTAGATAATCCATTATTATATTTTTCTATAAGTAAAATTTTAACTTGTTTTCTTTCCTGGGGACAGCATTAACTCCTAGGGAGTGTGATTGCTCAGATATTCTTCTTTATTCTGTTTGTGTCTTTATTATTTCTCCATCCTGTTGTCAATGGACTAATGAATGCACAGCCCCAGTTTCACATTACCAAAAATGCTATAGGGTGATTCTGCAGACTAAACAACACTCTTGAGTGGAAATAGCATGGTTATTCTGGGATAATGTCCTGGGTTTATTTTCTCAGCTCCTTCTCAGTATGCACTGTTTTACAGGGTACTGATAATTTTCTCAATCTAGTAAAGCATATATCTGTGTTGTCCTTTTAAATAAATATCCGTCAAAGTTTATTAGAAGTTTTATTAATTGTTCTGTGTTCTTTTTTGGAAGCAATAGGTGTCCCCCCTTTGGCAGGGGGATTGGACTAGATGATCCTTTGAGGTCCCCTCCAGTCCCTGATATTCTGTGGTTCTGTAATCTGTCATATGCATGTGAATGTTTTGTCATTGAAGCAGTTCTTTGATTCATACTTCACATACTTACTCTGACATGACTTCTTTGTTTTTGTTTTTATTTTTTTTTCAGATGGCAGCCACTATACTTATCTTGTATGTGTCAAAGATGAATAAGATTGTTTACTTTCCTGATTTTGACAGAAGTATACCTGTGAAGGTAAGGAGTACCTGATAATAGTAAGAGTATGTCACCTCTTGCAGTGGCATTCTTTCTTATGGAGACAAGATAGAAGAGCAGAAAAAACCCTGCATTTGTTTATCAAATCCAAATATTTATATCTTTGTTTCATTTAATATTGGTTTACTAGTTCTAATGTAACTGCAATATTCTGGCCTCTTTTGCAGAGAAATCTGATGCCATTTTGTTTTGCAGTACATAGAAAGGTTGCTGTACTTCATACAGCTGGATGAACTCTTTTTAGATTGCTTAAGTGTTTTTCTGCATGTATACAGCTCCCTGTGGGATCAGTGGGAAATCTGTGTTTAATAAAGAATTTTGATCACAGCATGAACAGAAAAAGACTGCTGGGGAATTTGGCTCAGACATCTGTTAAAAAAAATAGGAAAAGTTTATCTGATAGGCTGAAACCAGTTGATTCCAAGTATACGATTCACGTTCCATAGCAGGGACTAAAATAATGCTCACTGAAAATGCTGTAGGTTGGGGCTGGCTGACCTTAGGTGTATATGGCCTAAAAAGGTAGGGCAGAGGAAGTATGGGAGGATCTTTTGTGTGTCTGAGATTGGGAACTGTGAAGTTACTTGTAGGGTTTTTTGCATTCACGTGCAATATTGCTGGAGCTTTACTTTGATGCGTAAGCTTATGCTTTTATGGCTTGTTGCAGAATATTGGTCTGTGTCTGCTCAGAGTTGCTGAGGGAAACAGCTCACAGCTGTGCTGCAGCACTCAGATAATTGTGGCCCAGTGAAGATCAGGCCAGCATCTTCATTGCAGAATCCTTTCTTACTATGACATGTACTATAAATATCTCATAGCCATTGGTGAATGCTGTTTATTTGAAATGCATGTTGAAATCATTGATATTTCTACATGTAAAAGTTGTAAGAACATTGATTGTAAAATGAACAATGCTGTTTATTTTCCAAATGGAAGAGGAAGGTTTGATGATGTGTAGCTTTTATTTCTGTGTATGAACAATCCCACTGCTTGCTCTCTGCTGTTGCTTTCACTTTAACATCAGTGCAAAGGCTTAAAAAATGCAGGGCAGCTTATCTGTGTTCTAAGAATATTTAGCCTTTGGAAGACTCGCCTGTGTGTGCTGGGAGCAGTCAGTACTGTGGCACCCAGAACTTGCTTGTAGTACTGGATCTTACTGGTCTCACTGAATCAGCTGGATTGCTTATTATTGATCTCTTTACTTCTTTAAAGCACACTTTGACAGTCTGTTTATCCTTCTGACAACTTTTGCTTTCATTGACACCAAGTCTTGCATTGCTTTTCATGTCTTCTGTGCTTTCAGCTAGAGCTTCTTTTGGTGACAAAGCTTTGGAATTCTCAACAGTTTTGAAGTAACTGTTCCTCCAACTTCTGATGTCTTGTTATAGTTTTGTTTTTACAGCAGATGAAGTCCAGAGGAAGGAGACTGTAATGTCAGCTCTGGTTTCACCCTATGAATGAAATGAAACACATTTTTCTAAACAAAAATCAGTTGAAGTGATAGTGCATTAGAAAGTATTTGCAAACTTGACTGCCTGAATATTTATTGTTAAATTATACTCCTGATTATAGTCCTTACTTTTACTGTTACTTTAATTTCATTTTATTGCTACATTTCATTTAAAGGTTATCTTTACTTTTACTGGACTATTCTCCTATCTTTTCTGTAAAAGAAATTAAGAATTTTTATCATAGGCAAAATGCAGCCCAGTCCTCTCTATGTTGTTTTACACATGCTTTGGGAGGTCATAGACTCAAACCCTCACAAGTATGTAGGCACTGAAGTGTATAAAGGACACAACTGCAACTATTACATGTATTGGGGGGGAAGATCTGCTGAGTCTTTCTCCTGACTCATAGGAAATAGAACTAGATCTGCACACCACCATTGTTCCCACTGAATCATTCAGTTGCTTTTAATCCTCTGCAACTTTTCTGTAGTGGGAGAATTAACAGCTTTGAGCTGCTGCTGAATGTTGCACAGGGATCCCTGACTTCTTGTGTGTTTTCTTAAGCCTCTGAAGTTCTGTTACTGTTTCTCTGTATTGTGTTAAGGCCCATATGTTTCTGTGTGACTCAGTGTCATTGTGCAAGAAGTGGAAAAAGGTAAAGTTTAATTTATCCTAAATACTTACCTTCATTTCTGATGTCTCACATAGCTTAAATTGTTTTGTGATCAGCAATTATGTATCTTCCAAGCATACTATTATATATTGAGTTACCTAGAAAAGCACAGTGTATCTGGTTTATACATTCTCTTATTTCCCCTGTCCTCCTGCTTGCTTAGCTACTATTATATTACTTTTATACCTAAAATTCAAATATTAATGTAGATATTAATCTGAGGATTATAATAATGAAAATAAGCCTGATTAAAGTTTCCTGTAAATAGAATATGAGTCCCATTAGAGGTAGATTGCAACTCTACTAATGAAATCAGTGAAGTTGCAGTCATGTGGGGTCACATGGAGAATGACAGATCAGTTTGCAACATACTTACATGTTTTTTTCTATGAAAGCACCTTCTTCCTTGACACTACAACTATCAAATTCTATCAAATAAAATTTCTAACAGTGCTTCAAAACGTAATAACCTCATTGTGCTTTTAATTTTATTGCAGTTGTTTCCTCTGCCTCTGATTTATGTTGGAAACCACATAAGTGGATTATCAAGTACCAGCAAACTCAGGTACTGTAAGTGGAAGTTATAAGTGAACTCTTTGTTTTTTTCTTTTATCAGGGTAAAAATAATCACTACAGTAGAGCTTTGTGTCAGGACTTAAATGCACATGATATCTGTTGTCTGTCTAAACTCCTGATGTTACTATGAACTTCTTACATAAACAGTTGATCTGTTTACAAGTATGCTTCTTTTAAGGGGTCTTAGCCAGGCCTATATTGACAGAAAATCACATTATTCCTCCGTGACAATGGAAGTGCTTTAACTCTCCCTTCACACTCTAGCATCCAGCTTTTTGTGTGTGTCGTAACCAAAGAGTTTGAAAGCTGTAAGACATTCATGAAGGAAGAACGGAAAAATTTCCATCATGACATTAGTGTCAGTGATTTAGGAATCACCCAGAGATGGGGAAACAAATGCTGTAGTGAGGTGGTGGAGCAGCCTAGCCCTTCTGAGCACCCAGAGGACATTTCTGAAGGTGTTGCTGTCTTCTGTAAGCATAGATTCATGATGGTTGGTTCCATTCTAGTGTCAAAAAATGTAAGTTACATAGAGGACCTGCTATGATAGATTCAGTGACCAAATTTTCTATGTAAGAGAAACTCCAGGAGGAGGGGATTCAACATTATTTATTGTAGTAATTTATTGTATATTATTACAGGATCCCAAGGATTTGGATGTAGAATTTTTCAGGCTTTCAGCAATTCATGACTTTGACACACATGCTGGGAGAGAGCATGTATTGCATCCAATTTGTTTACATTTCTTTTTACTTGTAGAATTCATTTTCTCTGACTAGAGGTATTAACCACTTGATTCAGCAGCTGTCTGTTGTACATATTCCACAATGACTGTTCAGGCAGACATAAGGACTTTGGTAGTAGTGTCATGGGTAGTAGCACTTCAACAAATGTGATTATGAAAGTGGTTTCAGTACCATAAAAGTTTGATTCATGTATTCTTCTCTCTCATTCCCCTAATTGTAATTTTAAACTAAAAATTGTTGTAGGTAGTTTTAAACATAAGTGTACCATCTCTTCTCCCTATGGCTGACATAGTTCTTTTCTATTTACCATTCATAACAAGTTTTTATAACAGGAGAATAAGCATGAGTCTATCATTAATCTTTTCTTAGATTGCATTTTGCTCTGTTATGATATTTTCCATTATGAAAATATCTCCCTTTTATAGGTTGTCTTTAAGGCATAGGTGATCCTATGCATGATTTTTAAATGTCTATTGATTTAAGTTATTAAATTCTCTTGTAGGATTTGTGACATTTATTAATCCAGTTGCCAGTTGTTATCTTAAGCAGAGGGCTGATTGGTCCATATGGCCATGCTATCAGATTTCCAGTGTCAGATGCTGGTGTTTTCTCAAATCAAAAAAAAATTCCAACTACCCTAATTAATTTAGATCAACAAATATATATTTTTTAAAAGTTACTGTTTGTTTGGTAGTTGCAGCTGGTCCCACTTTTCATGTCTTTTATGCTTTCTCTGATTTTTTTTTCTTGTGGGTCTGTTTGGCTTTTTTGAAAGGACAGCTTATTTACTACGCAAGTTTGCTTTTTATTTTATTTCTGTTCTGTGTTCTCCGACACAGGTTTATAGCATGTCTTCTAGGTTTGCAATAAAATCATTTTCACTTACCCTGCCCATGAATTCTACAGAAAGATTATTTCATAAGGGCTATGGCAGGAAGAAGATAGCCTTTATGTTCAATTTTGCTGATCCATAGGAACCTTTTAAAAGGTAGCCAGTTGCATTGCTTTACAAACTGTCAAGTCTTGTTATTTTGAAATTATTTGGTGGTCTAGTTCGCCTTTAGTGTCAGACTGACATTTTTTTATATGTACTAAGTGTCTGAACATTTGTTTTAACTTCTTATTACTTGTCTAATGGTTTCATCTTGTGGTTAGTAAAATTAGATAAGAATTAGGACATTGAAATTCTGTTTGTCTGATGCTATGCATGGATTTTTATTTTTTTTGACAGTTTGCCGATGTTTACAGTGCTCAGGAAGTTTACCATTCCACTTACTTTACTGCTGGAAATCATCATACTTGGGTGATCTTTTTGTTTTTTATTTAAGATACCTTTATTTTACATCATATCAAATGGATTACTTCTGACATCTCATGAGAGTACAGAATGAGTGCTTTCTCTTGACAGATAGGGAAAAGAAGGTGATCTTCAGTAGTTTCTTCAAAGACAGATGTGTACACTTTTGTGAATACAGTAAAACCCCTTAGCTTTCTCTCACAGAACTCCTTCTCTTGAAGGAATCAGGTAAGGAGAGCACAGCATAGAGCCTTTTAACAGCTACATTTATTGTCTCACCTCAGAGGCCCTTAAGCTGCTAACTGCTTCAAACAAGTCCTTAGGAGGCAAAACAGGGATGATAGCGTGGGATTCTATTTATGTATAGTATCTTTCAGGATTAAGTGTAAGACACAAAATGGTGTTTGCTAGTCTTCTATTAGATGAGAAATCTCCTTAATTATAGATACCTCTATTATTTTTAATCAGAAATTAAAAACTATATACTGTTGCAGCTTGAGAGCACTAGTTTCAGTTGTACTGACTTGGAAGAACATAAATAAATTATAATTTGTCACCATTATAGTTCTATCTAAATGGCTTGTGCTTGGTTAAGATCAGGTCACAAGGGGAATAGCTGCTCCTTACAGCAGAACCCAGGCAGCATGAGAGTGATGGTTAGTGGTAAAGGTTTTCAAAAAGCCCGCAAGTAGTCTGTCCTCTCCTTTTGGCTGAAACAGCAATTGATCACTGATTCATATTTGAGGATGCTTCAGGATTCTTTTCTAGTTTTAAGTTCTCACAGGAAAAGCAGAACTTGCTGTCTTCTCCTGTTGGTCTGAGGACTTCTCACTTAACTAAGGAAAATGTGAGTTAGTGAAGCTGCCATTATTTCTCAGCAATGTGGTGTGTGAGTACATGTAAGGGAAGCTTAAGAGGAGAACACTGTATTCATACAGTTATATGAAAGGACTGTGAAGTCTCTTTAAGCTGGCTTACCTCAGAATTTGAGAAGCAGTGAGGGTCTGGGTTGGTACTGTTAAGAATCATTATGATCAAAGCCTAATAAATCTAGAGACTGCATTTTGCATTGTGTTTGGACAGTGGTCCACAGTGTCTCCTTTGGCACATGGGATTTCTCCAAGAACATTCTACATTTTTTTTTGATGGATCTTTTCTCATTTTCCAGCTCAGAGCTGGAGACTAGCCTGAGAGAATGATTAAGGAAATGTCAGTATGGTGCAAAAATTCTGAACATTTCTAAATAAAGTAATTCAGGTCTAAGAAGCAGAATACTTTCATGGTATGCTTTTCCCTGCTCCATGGCACTGCCGATGCAGACATAGTGATAACTATTAGAAGCTTCCCTGCTTTCCCATACAAGTGCGAAGTTTCAGTTCTACTTCAAAATAAATATCTGTCTGAAAAATAACCCAGACTCTGTTCTGTACAGAGTCTTCCCTAAGAAAGATGAAATGAAAAACTGCGTGAAAAATGTGTAGTGATCTTTTTTTATTGGATTACTGGAAGACACTGAATGTAATTCACGGTAAATTACATATTGTTCCAGTGCTGTTACTTGAAACCTTTGGTCTTTACTTTTCATATTATCTAGTAGAAGTTGCTTACAATACTTTTTCAATCTGTGTTCTCAAGACTGAGATCTGATAGTGTGCCACGTGGTCAATCGCAGTACTTCTGTATGCTAGTAGAGGCTGTCCTCCTGTGAAATGTTCTGTCATTACTAATTGCTTTGAAAGTGTTTAGGCAGATAGCCGTTTAATCTCCACTTCAAATAATGAAAATGTGAACTATCTAATTTTTGTCTACAGGAAACGATACCCACTGAGTATTATAATCAGCGTATTTGCCATCATTCTTGGGGCTTTCATAGCAGCTGGGTAAGATTTTCAATTGTTACACAAAATCATGTTAAAAAAGGACCACAGGAGGATTTTTTTTCCTTGTTAAATGCCAAACCTAGGTTGAGATCAATTGGTCTGGCTTAAGTTGATTTGAAAAGTGTTTCTACTGACATCATTGAGATGTGAAGGAGTACTTAGGGAAACTTTTAACTCCAGACAGAAGTATTTGTGTGCTTCTTTGACCCCCATAGGTTTTTCATGTCTGCAGGATCATAAATGAAGCAAGTTAAAACTGTAAAGAATGCTGCTTTAATTTCATAGTATCTATATATTTTGATAATCTTAGAAAAATTCTTTTTCTGGATAGAGAGACTAATTTTTTGGTTGTCAAATATTATTTTGAATTAGGCAGTGTTTGTTTTTTTAATCACTTTGAACAAGTTGAAGTATGAGATTATGTTTATAAAACCTTCATTTGCTGGTCTCCTCTGTTTTATTTCTGTATGAATATTCCTTTCCTTAACTTGAAATATGATGTTATTTTTTGTTTCTTGATTTGCTGTTTACAAAGGTGAATAATTCTCATGTGATGTGACTTGTATAGAGCCATGTCCTATTAAATGAGATATCCAATATCCATGGGGTGAATACTGGTTTGACTATAAAAAACACAAGTAGTCAGAATTTATTCCCTAGCTGCTGTTTGCATCAAAAGAAATAGATATGTATACTCAGTGGTAATTGGAGAGGCTCATCTGGATGAGACAGGTGGAGTTTTTCATAGAGTAACAATTGAACATTTCGTGCCACGTCTGCACTGAATACTGGGAACTCTTTGAAGTGTCATTTGTGATAGTTCTGTTACTGGAGAAAGATATTTTGTCTTAAAAAGAATGTCTAATTCCAAACCTGTGAGTTTCTGAATTTTCCAGCACTTACATTTCCTCATTTATGGTATTTCTGTAGGCAATATAATGCATTGTATGCTCTTTGTGTGTTAACAATATAGTGTTTCTTTTCCAGATCTGATCTGTCTTTTAATCTGGAGGGTTACACATTTGTGTTCCTGAATGATATCTTCACAGCAGCAAATGGAGTTTACACAAAGCAGAAAATTGATCCAAAGGTAACTGTAGGGTGATTGGGCTGATCAGTACTGAACAGAGAATCCAAATGATAACAGTCTTGTATTCTAAATTGAAATGTGCTGTGTTTTGTTGGCTTATTGACAGTAGTGTGAGAAGCATTGCCAGAGTAATATTCAGGCTTTTGCTCTCACATGACTTGGTAACACCAAACTCTGTGTTTCATTTTTCAAAGGAATTGGGAAAATATGGCGTCCTTTTCTATAATGCTTGCTTCATGGTGATTCCAACTGCCATCATTAGCATTTCTACTGGGGACTTACAGCAGGTAAGGAGCAATATTGTGTGTCTCAGACTAGTAACAGTATTGTGTTCTTTTTCTTCATTTGAGGGGTATGATTGGTCAATTGGAGCTGCACCCAGCTGCATTGTGTGATTCCACGAGGTCTAAAACGAGATTTCATCTACTGGAAACAGGCAGGCTTTCTGTCATTCTGAGGCACAAAACAAATACCAGTAACTTACATTTTACATTCTCATATATTGATAGCATGACTCTCCATAGCTAATCATAACACAGTATAATCCTGTAGGCACTATGTCCTGACTCATGAAATATCAGACCAGGAGGCTTACGATTTTCTGGCTCACTTGCAGAACTGCTGAATTGCCTTTTTTGTAATAGTAAAATGAGTTTAAACACATTGTATTCCTTTCTGGAGATGTTTGAGATTTACCACTGAAAACTGTTGCAGAACTTGAGAGAGTCATAAAACACTCCAGTGTCTTGTTGTTATGTTGCTGTACCCTGAATTCACATAATTTTTCATTATGTTCCTAAAAGCATGCTTAAAGTGGAAAAAATGAAAATGATGGATTTATATCTTATTGTGAAATCTCTTCTTGTAACATTAGTCCAGCATGACCTTCTGCCAGTATACAAAAATGCAGCTGGTGCCCTTCTTGGAAGATGTAGTGTGGGCCAAGTTTGTGTAGCTGTAAGGTTTCAGCTGTTTTCCCAGCAGAAAGGGCTGGAAACATTTTGGAAGAGTTGAACAGGGAAGCTTACCTTGTTGCTAGATTTATCCTGTGGGAAAAATAAAGACTGTATTATGCCCACATGTTAATTTGACATAAACAAATTAATGCTCAATTACCTGAAAAAAATAACATCTGGACAAGTTCCTGTGTGACCTCGTCTAGGTGTTCCTGCTCTGGCAGGGGGATTGGAATAGATGATCTCTTGAGGTGCCTTCCAGTCCCTGACATTCTGTGATTCTGTATTATTCCGTAATATTGGAGAAATATGTAGTGCCTCTTATGCATATACATTGGATCAATCATTTAAGATTCAAAGTCACACTAAGTAGTGCGCATAACTAGTCAATGTCGTGTGCAAGGATTATTCAGAAAAAAGAAAGAAAGTGAAAAAAACACTGATGAGAAGTCATAGTTATTGTAGATATGTATCAGATTTTCAGGCTGTAAATTCTGGGTTGGTTTTACCTTAACAGTTTGTTGGCTTTATCCATCATAGACAAAGCACATTACCAGTATCAGTACTGTGTCTATGTGACAGGGAGATTGCTTTTGCTCCTCTGCTACCACATCTTGTAGAGACTGCAGTGGTGAATGTCCCAGTTGCTCACTTCTTCACCAGCTGGCTGACTAGGAGGACAGGAAAGGATGATGCAGTGAAAGAGAAGGAAAGCTCTAGAATGTTCCTCTAATAGTTTACAATTTGTTATTGCACTGCAGCACAATTCGGTCAGGACAATGCTGCCTGATACTCATCTGTTTTGTTGGGTAGCGGAGACTTTGCTAGCCACAAATCAGAATGGGCTAACAACCTTTATGTTGTTCCTCGGCAATGTATTCAGCTTTTGCTGAGTTTTGCGATTATACAGATGACTTCAAATTAATCAGATTAAAATGATGCATATCCTTGTAACAATTTTCATAGTGACTGTTATCCAGCAGTGTGTAGTTGTTGCTACATGTCACTGAGAAGCAGAATTTAGAGGGATGATTTAGCCTTTCCATTGACCTTCACTTATAGGGGAAGTCTGTATTGCTTATTTAATCTACTTTTGATCTCAAAAATGCAGGCTTGGAGCTTGAAAGCTATTCACAAATCAATCTATGGTATGAAATAAATTTTAAGGAAAATATTTCTTTACTTTTTTTCTCTGTCTCACATCAACACTGTTGATGTGAGACAGAGAAAATCACAGTTCTGGTATCTATATTAGAAAATACAAACCCACAAATTCTCTCTATAATATTTGTATTCATTGCTTCTAGTGTGCAGTTTTATACCTGCACTGCTGTACATGTTAAAAGAATGTGTCTAGAATGTGTCCTGTTGTCCCTTAAATTAAATGCAGCAAAAGATTTCATATAATACTATAAATATTTATATTATCAATCAAATGTGGTTTTGCACATTTTCTTATTAGCTGCATTTCATATTCTGTTTACAAGTGATTTTGTAGGATGTAATTCTCACACTCTCTTTTTTTTTTTTTTTTTGACAGGCAGCTCATTTCCAGCACTGGACAAATATTTTATTTGTATTTCAGTTTATTCTTTCCTGCTTGTTGGGGTAAGGACAGAGGGCAGTCAAGTAAGATGCATCATGATGGTATTTAATTGCAAGTCTCAAATTTAAGGCTCACTTTAAGTTCTGTTGAAATACAAAGAAAATACATTTCCCCCCAGTATGCTGTCTTTTAATTATATCTAATAGTGCAAATGTTTCAGTGCTGTCTGTGTTGTTGAGCTCACAGTACAGTGATCAGCAAGATGACATTAGCTTTTTACTGTCTGTACTTGGTATCTCTGCTAGCCTCCTATTCTGTTTCTCATAACTTCTTACCAGTTAATAGAATGTCAACCCTTCATTGTGGGAACTATTTCAGTTCACTTGTTTTTTAAATACCTAGAAAGGTATGAGATACTGAAAAGTAATGAAACAGTGCTTTGTTCCTCTTGCAGCTGCAGAGTCAAAGCAAGAATAAAAAACTCAGTTGGATCCTGTTTTGCTCCTTCACTCATCACCAAACATGGGCTCAAACTAACTTCAAATACTGACATTTAAGAAGCACAGAAAATAAGAGTGTCTCTATTAGAGCTCAAGAAGGACATTTTAACCTGTAATTTGAGCATTCTGTGTGTCCACATCATTAACTTAACATACTGATCCACAGAATCTTTTCTTACCGTTTGGAACAGATAGTACTGAACATCCCAAAAAAATACTGATCCAGAAGACATTGAATTTGTCAAAGTACTGCTGAATTTCTGGGCTCCCTGGAAGGAACATATAAATCTTTCTCCTTTCTTTCATTTAGGTTTCTCTTGATGTATTCTACTGTCTTATGTAGTCATTACAACTCTGCACTTACAACAACAGTTGTTGGTGCCATCAAGGTGAGTTATGAAGGGGGAGTTGAAAATGCTGAAGTAGGCAGAGAATAGCATTCACTTGGGAGTGATCCTTGCTATACTTGGAGCTGGACACTCAAAATGAAGACTAATATTGAGACACTTCTTGTGCCATTGGTTTGAGTGGTCTACACAACAAAGTGACATTGTTTTCTTCCTTTGAGGCTCAGGTGTACTCTAGAGAGCTATGTGAGTATCACTTTATTTTTCCTACATGAGAAGCTTGAACCACTTTAGTTAAAAGATGTACATTTAACATGCTTCTGTTCGAGTTATTGTGGGTTAATCAAGTTAGTCTGGTGCAGATCCGTTGCAAACAGATACAGGATAACCCACTTCAGCTGAACTAGTTTCTGTTGCTCTAATAAATAGCACATTGGTAGATACAAGATAGTGGCTGTAGTGAGGAGGTTATTGCTTTCTGGTCAACTGATTCTATGTCTGTGAGAACTTATGTTCTAGCTTTTATTTTGGTTTGTATAAATTCTGATCAATCTGGTCAACACCAAAACCTTCATGTCTTAAAAATTTAAATGATCTTGTTTTAATTAAAACCAGTGTAACTTGCTTTGTCTTGATGAAGCGAGTATGCCTGAAGTGGGAATATCACTGGCTGCAAAAGCTCCTTTTTGTAGGCCAGTTTGAAGAGAAGCATGGAGCTGTAGGCTGTAAGAGTTTCACTAGGAGTTAGAACTTACGCAGTTGTGGCCCAAACAACTATTAGAATACAAACTATCTTTTTATTATTGAGAGCAGTCCTCTGGGAGCTTGCTTTCATGGGTGACTAAGGAATAGGATACCTCCAGTATAGTAACATCAGCTATAAGAAGATAGAACTTATTTTTATATAGTTGTGTTTTTTTGAAAGCTGGCAAGGTTAAACTGGTAGTTTTCATTCTGTGACCCTTAATAGATTTTGTATATCTGCATTGATACATTAAGATAAAGCAACACTGTTTCTATTTTCTGAATAATAATTAGCCTTTGAGACAAAATACTTAAAACCAACCAAGTGTTGGTAAAATGATCACACAGTTGTACAGCTTTCCTTCTGTCTGTAGTGGACATTTCCCCAAAACCTGATGGGGGCTGAGTGAGTGGTAGAATCTTTAACTTGAAGCTATACCTGCCTTGAACTTCAGCCAAGCACTTTCAGTGAACATTTAGTTGACAAGATTTGGAGGTAACTCCTTTAAAGCAATAGTAAAGATATTTTATTGTAACTTTAAAGTATAATTTTTATACTTGAGAACCCCAGATCTACTTTTAGGATTTGTAATGAGACTTCCAAGGATTAAAATGGAGTATGTTTTCGGAAGGTGGCTATAACTCTATTTTACTTCACATAAAATGGCTTATTTTTAACTTAATTTTTTTTTCCCAGGAAGTAATTAATTATAAAACATACTGATTGCATTATTCTCTTTTGCTGTTACATTACCATAAGGCTGACATCCTGGGAAACTAACTTAAGCACTGATTAAGAGAGAGAGTATAACAGTTTATTGACAGAGTATAACTATTTCCTTAGAAAAATAACTTAATTGATACTATTTGTATTCTCAGAGATGAAAGCTGTCTTCGGTGAACACATGGCTTTTGTTTCTTTTCAGAATATATCCATTGCTTACATCGGAATGTTGATTGGTGGAGATTATGTATTCTCTGTGTTAAACTTTATAGGGCTCAATATCTGGTGAGTAGACCTTGAATAAATTTTTTTTTTGTTAAAGATTTCATTAAGTGATACAGTTTTATGTTTTGTTTTATTTGGCCCACTTGATTGATGCAGTTTTGAAACATCTAGCCTCAGGATGTAAAGTTCATTGGTATTAGTGATGTCTTTTGATGTCTGTTTTCAGATTCTGAATGTTGCTATGGTACAGTCTTAACTATGCATACATGCCCCAAATTTTATGATGCAGTGTTAGTGTTCATTCTTTTGTCATGAGCAGCAATTCTGCGCTGTAAGACTTCCAAGTGATGTGGGGAGTGAGAACACTGTCTTAATGAGTCATGCCCATTGAGTATGAGTTATGACTTAAGTTCTTACTTTCTGTGTTTGGATGAGGTTTTACATCTGTGTGAATTTGTTGGAGCAACAGATAATTCATCTTTGTTTACTCAGGGCTTGTTTCTCAGATGGCTTACATAGCTTTTAGGCACTCCGAATTTATGCTATATTTATTCTATTTACCTATATAATGTGAGATATCTCTGTGACACCCTTGTTCATTCTCTTTTCTTTAGTATGGCAGGAGGGCTGAGATACTCATTTTTAACTTTAAGAGGAAACAGCAAGCCTACACAGCCTGGTGATGAGGAGAACACACTTCCTGAGTCAAGGAAGTAGCCAAAAGGCCTGCCTTGAAAGAGACCAAAGATACGGGTTTGTTTAGCATTGCTGAGAACTTAAATATATACTGGAACATATTTGAAACAAGAAAAAAGTCTACCTCAGTTGCCACAGATGTGCACACTACTCATTGGTTCAGAAGTTTTCTTGTACACCATGTTTTTTACACAAGGGCAAGTTTAATTTTACACCAATCAACAGGAACGAATGCCACAAGAAAATCTCAAGTTGTACATTTCTTCATTTACCTGTACTTTGGTGCTATTTGTTCTGTTTCAGTTTCTGCCTGTACTCTCTCAGGCAAACCTACCTATAAAGACAATGAGACTTGATCCACTATTGTCTTTTGCCATATGTAATCTTTGACATCAGTGAAGAGGTGGAAACTGCTGCTAATTCAGAATGATTTTACATATGGATTTGTTGTTGTGTAAGTGACCATAGAACATATGAGCCAAGATTTTTTAAAATAACCATATCAAAAGAAGATTTTGGAAGATCATTGCAGCCTGATCTAATGTCTTGTTTGATCTCTGCTTGAATTAAAATATAGCTAAAGCATTACTTGGTGTGTAACCTTCAAATGTCCAGACTGGCTTAGAAACATGAGTTTCTAAGAGGCTTCCAGGAATGTCTGGGCTTCCAAATGCCTGCTTGGATTTGAATGACAAGATGACAAGCGACTGCAGGTTGAAGAAATGGCACAAACCAAATAGGAACCGAAGTCTGGGCTGTCTGTTTCTCACTGCTGGCTAAGAGATGACTTTCATTTTCTATCTATTGAAGAATTCAGAAGAGAAGGGGATGCTGCAAATATTTTGAAGCGATCTGTTTTTAGTCCTTAAAAAGCATTTGATATTTTTGAGTGTATTCTTTTATAGGACTCATCTTTCTCAAGATCATCTTTAGGTCCAGAATCTTAATTACTGGACCTCATCTCAACAGTGGGACAAGTCATAGGAAGGTTTTCATTAATTATTAAATTGCTATTAGAGCCATTTCATTTTAATTACAAATGGATCCATAATGGTGACTGCTAAATAGCATTCCCACAAAAGAACAGGTACTGTATGTATTTGATTCATTAATATTTTGCTGTATCTTTTCTAAACAAAGAGATGCTGATTACAGTTTTAACAAACATTGGAGTTCCCATGGGGATCAACAAATACTTTTAAACACACATCAATAGCACAAACTTTTGCTTTCTATACAATCAACTGTGGTTCTTGTTAAGTGTAGTATAGTAAAAATAAATTTTATTTTATCCTGACATCTTGGTTAAGCATCATCTTTCCTGTTCTCCATTTTAAACTGGTCTTTGAAAAATGGGTGTTTCAAATTGCCACTGTGAAGAGGTGTGAAGATTATTTCTGTGCCTTTTCTGAGAAATTCCATATGTTAACTTTAAAAATTTTGAAACTTTTTTTGATTTCATCCCTGTCTTGCGATAAGATACCTGTTCTTGTTGGCATTTTTGTCCTTACAATTTTGATACATGTTCTCAACTGTAATACTTACTCAAACATACCTTGTTCATAAAAGCTAGAGGTCTGGTTCGCTTGTGAGTAGATCACCATTCTTGTTCATGCCAGATGGCATTAATAGTCATGATACTAACTATGATTAATAGTAATTAATAACTACTATGATTAATAGTAATGATACTAACTTTTTTCATAAAACTCCTTGAGAAGTTATATAATAACACTTTCTCTACCAGAATAATTGTGGGACTTTTCTAAGCTGTCACTGTCTTGTCTTCTAATTTGTGGATAAATATTCTTCTGTTTTTCAAGGGCTAGTTCAGTATGAACTTGCCCAGGGAGTATCTGGGCTAAAGTTTAAGTCTTCAGCAGTTTACGAAGTAGTGCTGGTGGGTGTTATCCGTGAGGTTTGGAGTATTCTTATCTAGAATTTTGATTTAGACTCGGGTTTAGTCTCTGAATCCTAAACAATGACAATTATTTTTTTTCTTTTTATTATTGAGTAGTTTCCAGGAAGGAGTGAAACCTTTCTTCTAAAACAAGCACCAGAAATAATTGTTTACTCTGGATATTTTCAGTAGTTTACAAATCTGTATGTAGTGTAGAGATGTTATTCTAATCTAAGCTGTAGACATTCCTTGCAAAAAGTAAATCACGTGATTTGGTTAGACTTCTCTGCCCGTACTTAGAGTCCAGCAGTGTACTGGAAAGAGGCATTTCTCAGGGAGAGAGCAAGTGTTTCATCCTAGCTCACTGCCTTTGCTCACCATGGAAGTGTTCCAGTACTTGCTTACTCTTACTGGGTGTCTGATCTGTTTCTGGGCTCTGGTAAAATGCGTCAGATTTATGAAATATGTTTTCCCACGTACCTGGAGTGCTTTGCCTGAGACTTTTTTTCAATCGCTGGGAGAATGGGCAGGTAAAGGAAATCTCTTCACCTTTTTAATCTAATAACAGAGTAGTGAATTGTTACCTGACTAAAGGGGGTTTGCTTTCATAGCATTTCCTTGGCCTGTCCTTTCAGAATGGAACATTTTCCAGTACTTGTAGTTTGTTTAATTTATTTCTGTTTTCTCCTAGTAACTTTGATTTTATAATCCTGAAGGTTTTGCATACATGGGGAAAATAGAAGAATAGTCAAATTGAACAGCTCACACACGTGATGTGCTGTGAAATCTCTCTCCATTCCTGTCTCTGATTTGTTTTTCTCTGCTGCAGATGCTGTAATTGTAATAGCATTGTCTGTATCTTTGGTTTTCTGACATGTGAAGAAACCTGTTTCATGTCTAACATAGAGTCTCACTTTTCAAAGCAACCTTTTATTGTGCCTGGTAATGTTGATCTGATGTGTTTTTTTCTGAACAGGTAACCTATCCTTCATAGTATCATTAACCAGCCAAATCTACTGTAGCCTAAAAATTGTGTAGGCTGCAACTTGGCTGTACTATATAAAATATAATACACATTCTCATAAAATAACATAAATTTTTAATGAACACCTTCCTACTTATCATAGATGTTTCTGTTAAACTTGCTAGATTATCATTATGAAGCATTCATTCCTTCTGCCTGCATTGAAGACTTGATGTGACAGGAATCAGTGTTTAATAAGCATATCTCTCAGTGGATTAATAACAAATGAAATCTGCCTCTATGCAAAAAACAGGCCTGAATACCAGCTGCTTCTGAAGCAATATATAGGTCTTGTTTTAAGTGAAGTAGGGACCTCTATTCTGTGTACGAGGTGAGGAGCGGCATGGGGAACTTTCTGTTCAGAATCCTTGTTTCCACTGGAGATTATGAAACATTCACCTTCAGTGGACTTTTTATGGTCTGTCCTTTTTACACACAAAGTATCATCCAAGTCATGTAATATTCACAGAACTTTATTTCTTAGTTTCTAAGTTGATAAGGATTTTATTTCTGTAGTTCTTCTTTCTTACTTATTTGTGTAACATTTGAAGTTCATGATGTTTTACATATGCCAAAGCTTGTTTACTTTCCCAGCAGCACTAAATCCAAAGGCAAACTGAGTAGGACTGCTCTGAAGAAAAACTTTTTATACATGATGATAAATTTGCTGTGGTGTTTCTTTGCAGACAGATTTACTGTGAGAAAGTGATACTTCAGCTTTGGTCACCCAGTTAGTCCTTTTCTTCTAGCATTCTACCAAGAGCATGAATTGACAAACCTGGAAAGCAGAACTTGTAAAATTATGTGCATGGAACCTTTTAGGCAATTGACAGTTGTTGATTATGTAGTTTACTTGTTACTTGTAACTGACTCCATTGAAAATGGGAGTAATGAATACCTACTGCATCAGTCAGGTTGCTGTGAGGAGGGATTTGCTTTGAAGAGAAAAAGCACTAAATGAAGTAACAAGAAAATGAAAAGAACATGACAAAATAAATTTTGTTAAATATTTGTTCTATGTTGAAATAAGGGTGTTTAGGTTGAAAGGTCATGTAACATGAAAAATGAAGAAAGGAAGTAAAATGAAGCAGGGAAGAAAAAGCTTAAACCCAGGTTCTAAATGCATTTCTTCTTATTTTTCTCCAGTGGTCACAGGAGCAGGAGATGGACTTGGAAAAGCTTACTCCTTTGAGGTAAGATAAGAATACAGACAGCACAATCACTACTGTTGTTGCTTTCTGTTCAATACTGCAGACAGGCTGGCCTTATACAGTCTTCCTGTTAGTGATAGTGACTGAACTGCATATTTTTTCCTCAGTGTTTTCATTCAAAACTGTGTTCCTTTCTAGAAACTAAAGAGCAATGAAACACCAGTTGTTTTTAGAGATGAGGTGACCAGGTGAAAATAAGCCTTTATTGTAAAGGAGTTTAGATGTGATTGATGCGTGCTGCTCATACATTATCAAATATACCTCACGTGAAAGGAAAATTTGTTTATTTTGAAATGAACTTGCATGATTTTTAAGCTAGTCTTTTTAAGTGGATGCATTGGTTAAGTACCTGCCTCACAATTTTTGTTACTGAAAACAGCAGCAAAATTACTACAGTTAAAAGTGCTTTGAATTTAGGCAGCTCAAAGACAAACAGAGGGATTTGTCTACATGGTCTTTATAGGACCCTTCCAGTCCCTGACATTCTGTGATTCTGTGAAGTATCAGGTATTATAGTTTAGCATTTGGCATAGCCATGATACAAATGGCAAGGAGTTCTGTAGGAGAAATGGGAAAATGTGGCCTTCTTGTTTGTCAGTGAGTTGCTATAGTGATTAGAAAGCAGGAAGGATCTGATGTCATGAGATGGGACAGACACACTGAGTGGAATCATCAGAAAAGCTTGAAGATTTACTTAATATCATGACTCTGGTTGTAGCCATTGCTTCATGGAGCTTGCTGAAGTCACTTCATGTGTGAGGACCTTGTGAGATTTTATCCATGTGAAGGCTGCAGGAACCTGTGAATGTCTAGATCAGATTCTCTAACATTGTTCTACTTAGTTGCATAAATGTGATGCAAGAGTAAACACCGTTTAATATGTCATCTAGAGTATGTGAGTGGCTGCTCAATACTGTGAAAATACAACAAGCCAATGTGTTTCTTTAAAAAAAACTTGTCTGGAACTGGATAGATGTGGTGTAACATTTGCTTATTATTTTTGGCTTTTGTGGGATGACTGAGGGCCATTTTATCCATGCTGAGAGGTACCTTTCTCCCCAGGTGTCCTCTTTGATGGAAGCTGTGCTCAGCTACTGCTCTCTGGGGCAGATCCTAAGCCCACACCACATGAAGTCACGGCTTGGCACATCAACTTTTTGTTTGAGGTTGAACACACACTTGTGTGTGGCTTGTGAATAAATAAATCTGACCCTGCTGTTTTAATATCTGCGTGCCTTTGGAGTTTCTGGGTCAGCACTCCTTTCTTGCTGATCTGCTATCAGAGTTCAAAATTTTCTGATGTTCTTCTGGCTTAGTTTCCTCTGGCACAATTGGCTCATGGGAAGGCAGCCCTTGGTTGATAGTGTCTGTTCTAGAGTTTGAACACTGACACAAAATGATGAATTTCCTTCTGACATCCTGAGCTTATGCCTGGGCTGATAGTGATTAACAACTAATTGTCCTGGTTTGGGCCCAAAATTACTAAAGGACCCCCCCCCCCAAGGACGAATGGC
>VZTY01028960.1:133326-153555 GCA_013400935.1 Turnix velox
GGTGGGGTGGCTGACAAACATTCTGACCTTCATCGAAGAGGCCTAACTGAAAAGTAAAGTTACAAATTAGAAAATTTACCCTATTTTACCTCAAACCAGGACACTAATTTAAAGGGCTCCACATGTGATGCAACTTTCTTGTTTTCAATGTTTATGTGCAAATGCCAGTAGATGTTTAATTCAGTAAAACAGCAGAACCATATCAATGCAAAGATTGCATTATTTACTGAGTTGTTCCTGTTTCCAAAGTAAATGGCTAGATAAGGGTCTCTACAAAGTCTCTTAAGCTCAGAAACTAGCTAGGGCTGTGTGAAGAGCCTGGCAGCTGTGAGTTCTCACCATTGATGCCAGGATACCAATTTTTCTGAGCAAACAGTGTGTTTAAAGTCCTGAACCTGTAGTGAGAGGCAAGCACACACAGAACTTCAGCTTATCCTCTTCTGAATGAATGCCCAGACTTGCATGAAAACACTTTCTGTAGTTCCAGCACATCAGGGTGATTTTGAAGGACTGACCTTGAGCATAAAGACCCTTATGTTTTATTTGACTGATGTGATGTCAAGGTACGGGGATCTACCTTCCTCCAATTTACATCCATTATTTCTCGGCCTTCCATCACATTAAAGTCCTACCCCAGCCCCTCTGTAGGCCCCCTTCAGGTATTGATAAGCCACTACTATAAGGTCCCCCCTGAGCCTTCTCTTTATCAGGATGAGCAACCCCATCTCCTTCAGCCTGTCTTCATAAGGGAGGTGCTCCAGCCCTTTGATCATCTTCATGGCCCTTCATGGCTCCAGTTTTCAATCATCCTTATGCTGAGGGCTCCAGAACTGGACACAATACTCCAGGTGGGGCCTCTCCAGAGCTGAGAAGAGGGGCAAAATCCCCTCTCTTGATCTGCTGGTCACGGTTCTTAGACTAGTAGGATTTAAACCTACCATACTCATGACAAGTAAAAAAAATTAAATTGTGAGGATACTCCTAGGCTATCACATTTCTACTCAACCTTTATCAATCCAGGTACAGCATAGTCTTGTTTTCTGATGTTTTTCTGATGTAAAATCTGCAGAACTGTATTATATCTTCTCTGACTTTCACTTAGAACTTCATATAAGCTGGGTTTATGGATAGAGCCATGCTGTACTCTGAGATTTGCTAGCCTTTGCATACTTCATATCTTATGTTAGGGCATAAGCAGGATGTTAGTGGCTCACACGGTCACCATTTTTGATATTGTTAGTACTTCTGAACTCTCTCATAAGTCAGACCGGTGTTTGCATGTAATTAATGTTTTATCAAATCATTTCAGATAGGCAAAGCATTAATTTGTTAATACAATTGTTTCTCAAATGTAAAAACTTTGTGTCATTTCCTGAAACTGTAGGTGGCATTACCAGCAGTATAGTACAAGGAAAATACAAGCTAAGGTTTCCTGCTCCACTTGCAAATGATTTTAATTTCCCTGCTTGGTCTTGGATTTATTTCTGGAAACAGTGCTATTCTACTTGCAATGCAATGCAGAGCTGAAGACCTAGAAGGAAAATTGTGGAATCCTTCTGCCCTGTTGTCTGGGTCCTGGTCTTCAGAAGAATTTTAGTCCTTTGCCACTGGGAGTCAGGATTTCCTAACGCAAGCAAGTTCGTTTTCCACAGTGCCGCGAGGTGGCTCTTAATCTTACCAGTGAGGTGAGATACTATCCTCTAGAACTGAAGCATTTGGATGTTCAGAAAGTGCCTTTTACTAAAGATGTAGTCTCTAAAATTTACCTTTATTTAAAAGGTGGTAGTGTTGAAACTGTTTTAGCTTTTCCTGTGGATGTACGGGAAATTATTTTCTAACCACAGTTCTTTTTGTTTGCATGAGGATGCATTTGAATCTCATGGTAGTTACAGTGTCCTACAAGATGTATTTTGAAAAAGGTGTGCATTTTATGTGTGGGCAAGGAGGCAAAAAAGAGTAGTCATGTGTGTAACCTCTTTTGCTTTGAGAAAGGCTGCTGCTTCTGGTTAGTCTGTGAGAAGAGAGTCCTCTCACTTGAAGGATAACAGTTTCGTAAGATTGCCACAATTATGTGCTTTTAGCTGAAAAACAGTGCAGTCTTAGAAATAGGCATATTTTTAAATTTAGGTTTAGGAGGGATTTTCCCTTGTCAAAATTAAAAATATACCCCATCCAAACAGCTCCAAATGGCAGAATATAGGACATGACTGTAGATACAGAGGCCATGGTTCCAATTGGAAACTGTTTGAGTTGAGCTCATTATCCATAAAGGGAAATCTGCTGTTTGTAGGCAATTAGAGTTCTCCTCCTGGAAGCTTCAAATGGAACCCTTAAAATAAGCTTTCAAAACTCCTGGGTTTTTTAGGTCTGTTTGGACCCCTGGGTAATTATGTTAGAGGATTTCCATTAGGGAGACCCCAACAGGACGAACTGTTTCCTTCAAATAGATTGCAAGGGAGTCAGCTATGGAAATGAATGGATCTTCAGCATCTGACCTCTGTAGGTTAATTTCTCTTTCTAAGCAATCCTGGTACTTTTAGATGACATTGACTTTACCTTTTGTGCTGGCTAAATTAGCTCTCTTCCTCCTTGCTCTCAAGAGCATTTCTGTTTCTTTATGCATGCAAATCCATTCAGCTTCCTCTTGTTAATGACTTAATTTCAAAAGCTGGAGCCATGTCTGTCTTCCAAGTTTTGCCTAAAACTCTTTAACTGATGAGAGACTTTTGGAAAACTGTTCTTTATCTGTTCTGTATATAACTTGCTGTAATCAGACTGCTGTGTTAAGTGGTGTTTTTAGCCCATCTGGCCCATATCAACTTTTATTTCTATTGTAAAAAATACAAGTAAATACCAATCCAAGCTCTTGAGCCTTAATCTACTTCCTCAGGATAAAATAAAAAGTGAGAGTGGAAGGTGATTTTGTAAAAATGTGTAGGAAGTAATTAATATATTTATCCTCCCAAATACAAGTAGAAAAAATTGTGTTTCTATGAAATGTCATTTTGCTTTCATTATCTACAAACTTTTATTCGTTTTACATTGGCTGTAATTATTTATTTTTATTCATATTATTGGGATTTGTTTGGTTGGTTTTGATACTCGTTGCTTACCCATCAGGCAGGTAACAGGTGAAGGAAAGCCGTTTAAAAAAAATCTGTGGATGCTTTTGTTGCAAAACTGAAAACAATAAAGGATTCTTGTCACCTTACTGTTTCCTAATGATTTTTATATTCTTCTCTTGTAGCTGGCAAAACGTGGATTAAATGTAGTTATGATAAGCAGAACTCTTGATAAACTGCACAGAGTAGCCTCTGAAGTTGGTAAGTTGGAGTTGATTTGTCTCAAATTGTCTTTCTGCTTAGATCTGGAGATCTCTTCCATGAGTGTAGTATCTAGTACAGTAGGGTCCCAGATATTTCTACGTATAGTCCTACAATACTGCAAATAATTTTTGATATTGTTGTATTGCTTGAATGCTTCTAGTCATAGATTGCTTTAAAAATACATGCAGTCATTCAAACAGTGCTGAGGTTTGATAAATAAAAGTCAGTGCAGGCTCTTTACTGACTTCATCTGCTATTAAAATCTGTAAATACAGGCAAAGGATATTGCAATATGAGAGTTGTTAGAGGGATCTGTGAAACAGGTTATGCTTGGGAACAGAAGGTAACATTTATGCTTATTCTTGGAACACAACAAGGAAGAGGAATAACGAAATCGAGGTACCTGGTTTGTTTTTGGTTTGGTTGGTATGTTTTTAATGGTTTCAAGTTACATTTCACTTTTGATAAAGCTGTTAAATAGTGTGTCTTTTAAATTAATTTTTATTTATTTTATACCAGTTAGCCATTTACACCGGGGAACGAGTTGTTTAAATACATTAAGATTGACTGTTAGGATTTCTCTAGGAGTCAGGTTAATTTATATCCTCAATTAACTTTAAAGATTGCTGTAATCAAGTTTATTCTTTCACTGTCTCTTTTTCTGTACATGGCTTTCATCCATCAGATTCCTCAGTTTGTGTTAAGGGTTAAGGGTTACACATGTATCGCTCCAAGACTACACCCGTGTCAAGAAGACTTCCTTTTAAGCAGATGTAGTAACAGACTCCAGGTTACTTTGGTGAGAGACCAGTGCATCTCTCAGCAACCTGGTAGACTTGAAGTGGGTGAACAAGTCTGGAAATTCTGAGCCTGGACTGGTCCATGAAATTTTCTGTCCAGTTTCTCTCCTTTTTTTCCCAGGGTTCAGTTTTTTTTCTCTTGTAAAACAAGGGATGTGAGAGAAGGAAAGTATAAACTCCCTGAATACACCCTTTAGGCAGTTATATCTATGAAACCAATGTGACTAAGGCCTACACCATTCTGTCTTAAATAAACAGTCATATGAAAATAATTTTGGTGGGAATTAACTGAGCTCTGGTGTTATTGTTGCGTTTCTTTGCAGTGAGATGTGAAAAAGCTGCAGTAATAGAAACCTGAAAAAAACCCCAAAACTAAAGCACTTCTACAATTTCTTTACATTAGAAATTATTATCAGAAGCAAAGAATGAAAACAGTAAGATTCCTGAGACTATCATAGCTAAGTAAAGAAAAAAAGTTGTGAAGGACTTGAAAGATGACATATTGTGAATTCCTCTGTGCTGTGATGTATGATAAGACTGTCAACTGGCCACCTTCATAATTGAGGCCATGTTGTACAGAATGGTGATGAAGGACTTGCCATGTTCTCAAAAGTACTGAAGACAGAGCCTGCTCTGCAAACACTCCTATGCCTTGTGCAAAAATGACTCATGACTTTTTGAGTGTGAGGGAATTTCACTGACTGCACCAGTGTTGCTCATGTAATCCATGATGTGGGGAGGTGGATGATGTGACCTCAGGATCTCAGGCTCCACTCAACAGATTTCTGTGCTCTGTTTAGTTGGGTTGTGGGTGTAGAGTTATTCCCAAAGCCTGCTGAAATTGGTGGCCAGTCCCATGGGATCTTTCCATTGTTTTCAGTGGGTTTTGGCTGAAACCTAGAGTGACTCATCTGTTATTTGGTTTGTCAGGTTGGAAATGAGTATGTAACCACAAGTAGATGGCACCAAAAGGACATAGAGGAGGATAAAGCAATGAAAAGCATGAGGTATCTGATCTGAAGACCACTAAAATCATTGGGGAACTCTGGATGCAGGCTTATGTTAAAGTTCTGGATATGTTCCACTGATTCCAAGTTTCAGACTTTTTACTGTAGTTAACCTAAGTATTCATTGGGAAGGAAGAAAAGTTGAACTTACTCTGATGTTATGTAAGTAAATGAACAACAGAGACAAAAATGAAGGAGAAACTTAACCAGAGTGATAGTGCCATTTTCTAAACTCTCTTTCATTGTTTTTTTCTTTCTACATTGCTTAAACAAGCAGTACCTTGCTCCAAGTGGCTATCATTATGCTGTACTATTATGCAAATGAGATCAAGGCACCAAGAGAGAGGGAGAAGTATATTGCTACAGGCTATAAAAATTTGTTGCAGAATTGGACACATGAATCTTGTTTCCTGTTTCTGAACTGCTGCACCACACTTACTGCAATCAGTTGCACATCAAAACTGAAAGACGCCTCGCTTTCCGAACTGGTGATATTATTTGCCTAAGCATATGTCATACTCAGTCTGGGTACTGAGTAATATTAATTAGAAGAATCTGAACTGTGGCTGGTTTCAGAGATCTTAGCGTTTGTCTTTCCAAATACCGTGGGTCATAGTTGTACCTCAGGACAGGTCCCAGAGCTGGTGTTAAAGCAGGCAGAATACACAGTAAGAAAAATATTTCTCTAAAGAGGCACTTGAAGACCAGGTTTCTGTCCACTTCAATTGGAAAGCTCTTTTAGAGTGAGTTGAAGGATGGCAAAGTAAGTCCTGTGGAGGTCAGACTGAGAGGACTACTACAAGAGATACACTTCTCATTAAACACATTTAATACTGTGGTTGTGAAACATTGATCAGCATAAAACCAGTAGATTAGAAATTATGCAATGCTATTAGCTGCATGCCTTTTTTTTTATTTCTTCGTTGGGTGCTAATTGAAAAATCTATTTTAGGATCTCTTTATGTGACCATTGTCTATGCTCTTTGACTCTTAATCCCAAACAAACACCAAAAAGTCACTAAGACATAAAAATTATTCGCAATAAGAATGCTTGTAGTTTTTTGGAGTTTGGTTTTATTATTTTGTGAGAGGTTGGGGGTATGATTTTATTTGTTGAAGAGTTTTGTGGGATTTTTTCCTTTCCTTTTTTGTTTTCTTTTTTTTTTTGAGAAGAAACAAATCTACATTGCAGTAGAGATAAGGAGTGTGATTCTCAGAAAGTAGTTTAAAATACAGCTGTACCAGTTTACCCTAGCTGAGCACATGGTTAATGCATTTGTGTTTGGTGATGCTGGAGGTAGTTTATCCACGTCTCCCACTTGAAATTATATGTGTTGCTATAGAATAAAACAATGAATAAAAAAATCATTCCATTTGAACTGCCAGGTTCCCACCAGGACCTAGGAAGGTGGTAATTAATTTATCTGTACCCTTCTTACTTGACATTCATTTTCCAATCTGCCATATTGTGTTGTCTGCCCTTCAACCTTCTTGCTCCAAGACCTAAGCAGTTAACAAACTGAGATCATCAACTAGCATAAAACTTGATACAGGCTTTCCTCTGTCTCAAAGGTTGTTTTGTCTTGCTTAGTCCTTGAACTGAAATATTACTGCCCAGACCAGCTTTCCCAATATGCACTGCTACATAAGTGAGTGCATGTCCCATGCCCTAAGTGCTCTGGTAGCTAGTAACAATTCCGATAGCTTTTTGTTCACTAAGTTTGTGTTCTCTAGAGTCTTCTAATAACTTTTGCAATTCTTTGCTCATTCTTTATGTTTTGGTTCTCTTTTCCTGTTATTTCTGGAACTGAGTTACCTTATATTTCTGAAGAGATTTCTTCAAAAGACTTCAAAAATGTAGCCAGGACTTGTGTCTTATAACCCAACAGAAATTTTTGTATTTCTCCCAAGTCTCAAATATATTCACACCTCTTTCTCTTGTTAAAATATCTTCACATTTCCCTATCCTCCCTGCAATTTTTTACTGAATCTGAGTGCAATCTTAGCCTATATGTTTCTCTCTTTATTTTCAGTTTTTGCTGTAATACTTTAAAATGATCTTCTCTTTCCACAAGCATCAGTTCTCCTATTGCTCAGATATTTTGTGATCTCAGGCTTTCAGATCTTCATAACTTTCTAAAGAGAAAAGGAGATGCATGTCCCAACAAACTCCGTGCTTCATCTTGATATATTCTCCTCTTGGTATATCCAAAAGGCTGCACCTTACCAACAAGACAAGTGGGATTCCCCATGTGATCTGAGGTTGGAAAGAATTAAATGCATGCTTCTTACTGATACATTTTATATAGCACATCAGATTACACACCTCAGCTCAAATTTTTTATTTTCCTTAAATTTATTTCCTCAATTAAAAAGCAGACAATAACCTGTCTGTATGTTTGAAGATCTAGGCTTTTTGCCTTCTGGCATACTTAGTACATTTTAGAAGAGTTAGAATGTCTTATTCTTCAAAGTTTGTCATAAATCTTTGTCACAGGGAGGCGGAGACATAAGAAACATTGGAAATTTTTTTTTGGCTCTCTGCTTTGCAGAATTGTAACCATTTTCTAAAGAGCTATCAGCATGATAGTTTTATTGGTTTTTAATGTATTGTATTATTCTTAAATGAGACAGAAGAAAGCCATCTGGAGTACTTGTTTATTGTCTGACAGTGATGGTTGCAGCAGTACTGTTCTATATAGACAAGGGAATGAAGAGAAAATTTTAAATGGTTTGTTTGATCCTCATTTTCATATTGCTCTAGTTTTGGCTGCCCTTCTCATTGTCCACAAGAAAGATGGCCACAATACACTTTTTAAGACCATCTCATTCTGTTTATAGAGCTCTTCCATCAGAGGGTCACTGTAGGTGTCTGCTCCAGCTGTTGCTCTGTTCTTTCCCTTAGCTGAATATACACTCACAATGTCATTTTCTTTATAGTTGTATCATTTGCCAAGTCAGAGACCACTAGGGGGTCATTTGCCACTGGAGTTGCTTTTATAGGTTGAAGATTCAAAGGCTGTTTCATCCCTTTTATACACACAATGGCAGTTTGGAAAGACGGCAAGAAAAAAGGCACTCCTTCCTCCTTTCTTCTGTCATGGAGACAGATGTCCTCTAAAATTGCACACAAGATGTAGCCTGTATTTCAGATCCGGAGTCAGAGCATCTGCTGTTTCCTCAACTCAGTTGTGTTGCTTGGATAATGTAAAGTGATCAAGACTTGCAATGTGGAGAGGGGTAATGAGGGAAAAGCCAGCAGGGAGCAACATCCCCTCATGCTCCAACACAGGCCCTGTTTTGTTGCAGACTGTCCTGCTGGACCCACATCCAGCTTTCTGCCAGCCTTGCTCTCCTGTGGGAGCAAGGTGTATTCCTAAACTCTGAAAAAGTAGAGAATCTGATTCAAATTCATGACAATGCTTCCTGTCAGTCACCTGCACAATAAAATCTGTTTCCAATGAAGCAAATACAGTTTCCCAAACAGAATCAAATGCACATCAAAAGTTCTGCCATCCACATGTACCTGAATCCGTGCCACTTGCAGCAAGTCTGCAATCCTGTCATCTATTGACGTTTCCAAGCTCACTTGTCACTTTTTCATCTGGACTTCAGGTTGCCCTTAAAACCCAAAAGCATATTTAGAGGCAAGAACTTACAGTGTGAATATCTAGTTAGATGACACTTTATTGCACCCCTTTAAAGGAGGACCTTGCCTTTAAAATCAGTAACTATGAGCATCTACCTCTTTTCGTCATTAAACTTCATTGAAAATAGGAACACCAATAAATCAACTGCTGAGAAAAATGGTAATGTACGTCTGGGCTCTGCTCTGCATAGTAATGGCACTGGAAAAGCCATACATGTTTCCCTTCAGTGTGCAGTGATAGTAATGGCACTGGAAAAGCCATACATGTTTCCCTTCAGTGTGCAGTGATCTTCCAAACTTAAACTACACCCTCCCTTAAAATGCCTTTTTGTCCTTCAAAATTCTGGGAAGCTTCAGCCTGTAGGAGTGCTAAAGTCAAAATAGGAGAGGAATTGAAAGTAATGTTTGAAAATAATGCAGAAATATTGTATCACATCAAGACGTGTTTTCCACTCCTCTTACATGAAAAGATAATCTCTGCTTATTAAAGTGTAGATTTTATACATGAAAGTACTTTTAAATAATTCTGAAACACTGAGCTTATATAGGGGATCTGCCACCCATGTTCACGAGGCCAACATAAGCTGATAGTATTCATTTATCAATATTATAATAACCAGGGGAAGAAGCCATATGTTGTTTATTTCTGGAGGATTTTTCTTACTGAAGAACGAAATGGTGTCTAGATTTTGTGAAGGAATTTGCATTCATTTCAGGGCATAAATTCATCCTGTATTTGCCAGACCATGTCCTTGAAAACGTCTGGAGACAGTGAGTGGGTTTTGTTTGTGTTCTGATCTTTTTTATGGTAAAAAAGTTGAAACAAAACAGCAGACATTACTAAATGAAGTATATGATTGTTTCATGACTTAATTACAGTTTTTTGTCTCTCTGGGTAGATGTAAAGGGGTTTTCTATTTTTTTACTTTTAACCACAGAGCAGGCCACAGGTCGAAAGGTGAAGGTTATACAAGCTGATTTCACCAAAAATTCAATATACGAGAATATAGAGAAAAATCTGCAAGGCTTGGATATTGGAGTTCTGGGTGAGTCATCAAGGTTTATTGCTGCAGTGTGTTAAACAGGGAATTTATGTAATTTGTATAAATGGTGTGTCATAACTACTTGTTGGCCAACACTTGAAACAGTGCATACAGCTGCCAAATACATTTGAGCACTAGTTATGAAAAAGTTTTAGAAATCAGTTAGAATTTTCCAAAGTCTTCTCATTACCCTTTATGGTGGTTTCTTTACCATGAAACCTCTTCTCTCTACTTTACAAGTGGCATCTGTATTATGGGATGACTTGTTCCTTATTTTGCCTCAAGGAATTACTTGTTATTGGTTGTTTTATGGCTGTGTGCCATTCTTATATTCAGTCTGTGGCTAACACTAATTGGTAACGATTCACACAGCAACGATGAAAACATGTTTTGGGGGGAAGCTTTGGATTTTTATTTTTGTGGCGTTTTTTTCTAAAAAAATGTTATCAATAGTGAAACAAATGATATAACAACAAACAGAAACAAACAAACCAAACCCCAAGCTGTAGCAACAGACTGTTTTTCTATTCCCTGAAGTCAGTACTGATCTGTACCAATGACTCATAACTCAGTGCTGAACAGCATTTCTCTTCACATAGAGCAAAAATGCTTTCGAGTCACACAAAGAATCCATTTGTTTAACTGGTTGAAATGTGCACTTTGTCTAGATTGGTTCTTATCGCTATGTTTCCTTTGATTAGTTAACAATGTTGGAATGCTTCATAATCCTCTTCCATGCCGTTTCCTTAATGGACCAGACATAGATGAGGTAGGATTACTTTGTGGGTTTCTACTTCCAATATAACAATGAGAAACTGTAATTCCTCTTAACTGTAATTGCCCCTGCTGCGTCCAGAATGTATTTGTTCAGTTGAGTGGGAAAAGAACTGGGCCTGAAGGAGCATGTTTTGATTTGTTATTAATGTTCAGAAGAGCTTGCAAGACAAAAAGAACACTAGTTTCTAACCTGCAGCTCACTTCAGCAAGCATTCAGCAGCAGAGGGAGAGCGAAGCTTTCCTGATTGTAGCAGGGATCAGCAACCTCTCTGGTTCACTAGTCACAGGCAGTGTAGTGGGATCCAGCCTGGTCTCAGCCACATCTGAAGAGTTTTGTTTGTTCTTGTTAGTATCATCAAAACTTATTTTCTTTAGAACACAATTGCTTAAGTGTATGAAACATTTAAAAAATAAACACTTTCTAAACACTGTTTAATTTTCTATGCATATAGAATAGAATCATGGAATTGCATAGGTTGGAAGGGACCTTTCAGATCTAGCCCAATTGTTAATCTAACTCTAACAAGAACTATGACTAATCTAAACTATGACTGTAAGTACTGTGTTAACCAGTCTTTTAAAAACCTCCAGGGATGGTGCCTCAGCCACTTCCCTGGGCATCCTGTTCCAATGCTTAATAATCCATTCAGTGTAAAAATTTTTCCTTATATTCAGTCTAAACCTCCCCTGGCAAAACTTAAGGCCATTTCCTCTTGTCCTGTTGTCTGCTGCTTGGGAGGAGAGACCAACCTGCAACTCTCTGCAACCTCCTTTCAGGAACTGGGCAAGAGCAATGCAGTTTTCCCTCAGCCTTCTTTTCTCTGGGCTAATCTCAGCTCCCTCACATTCACTTCATAAGACTTGTTCTGCAGACCCCTCAACAGCTTTGGTGCTCTTCTTTGGACCCTCTCCAGCACCTCAATGTATTTTTGTGGTAAGGGAGCCAAAAATGGACGCAGTACTTGAGGTGGGGCCTCACCAGTCCCAAATACAGGGGGACAATCACTTCCCTTGACCCACTCACCACACTGTTCTTGATACAGGCCAGGATGGCCTTCTGGGCCACCTGAGCACACTACTGGCTCATACAACACCACCCCAGGTCCTCATCTGCCAGACAACTGTCCAGCCACTCGTCCCCAAGCTTGTAACACTGCATGGGGTTGTTGTGGCCCAAGTGCAGCACCTAGCACTTGGCCTTGTTGTGTCTCACCCCGTTGGCCTCATCCGGTTGATGCAACCTGTCCAGATCACTCTGCAAAGCCCTCAAGCAGGTCACATCACTTGGTTTCATTTGCAAATTTACTGAGAGTCTACTCTGTCCCCTTGTACAGATCATTGATTATTTAAAGTTAAATCATTCAGGGCTAACTTGCCTTTGAGTATCCCATGTCAAGGGCATAGTCAATGACAATTGGAGATAAGCAAAGCAGATCTAAAAGCAACAGCGTTACCAGAAAGATTATCAGTTGGAATTGCTAGCTCTGTTGTCTAGATAAGCTACAAACTCTCTCAAGTTAACTTTGAACTTCCCATTTTCTTTCTTCATGCAGAACCTCATCAACTGCAACATTATTTCAGTTGTAAAGGTATGTGACACACTTACATCCATGTTACTACTGCAGTTATTTATTTGGAACTAGCTTTACTGTGTATTTTCATTTAATTTATCCCCAGTTAATAATCTGGAGATTACTATCCCCAGATAGTAATTTTCATCAAGGATGTCAGCATTATTTTAAGGATCCCAATTATTTTTACTGCCAATGAAATATTTTGTTCAGAGCTGATTGGAAACAACTTAAAACAGTTTGGCTGAAACACATACATACACTCACAGATGAAGCATTTTGCCAAAAATACGTAATGGTTTCAGTAAAGAAAGAGGTTTGTTGCAGAATCATAATCTTCAGTATAGGAAGATCTGCAGTTCAGCTTTTTGCGCTTTGCATACATTCTTGACACAATTCTATTCTTTAACTATGTTTTGGTACCAATACAAGAGTGGAACAAGATCTTTGTAGTTCATCTTGATCTTGGCTAATGCCTTTCTAAACATGACATAAAAATGATCAACAGATGTTTGTCTTTTTTGGCTAGCAAAAGGTACATCCAGAATTTGTAGTGCTGCTTAATGACTTCAAATAATAAATCATGTAATATCAGTGAATTGAAACAAATTCTTCCATTAAGTATTTTGGTAAACTTTCTGCTTCTGTGTTTTGTTCTATTTATACCTCAAAAGCAGAGAACTATCTGAATGCTATATGTAAATGCCTTGCAAAAAACAGACAAGCATTTTGTACTCTCTCATTCTGGATATAAAAGGGTTCTCTCTTTATCATTTCTCATGTTGCACATACCTTGGAATTAACTTTTTCTCCTTCAACAGGGCCTGGTTCCTTTCCCCCACTGCTGGAATCACATCCCTTTCTTTCTTTCATAGACATTCATCTTACTCCAAAACACAGAGAATGCATTTAACCAGAATTCCTCATGTTCAGATCCAAATAATCTGAGTTTCCCCTTGATTCCTGCTAGAATCCTGCCCATCATTTCTTGCAGCAGAATGCCCAGGTATTTCTGACTCCCACAGATGCTAGTGGGATTTTCAGAAATGAAAAAGCAGGGCCTTTTCCCATGTTTTCCACTTTACTTAAAAATTTGCCTTCACCCAAGCTGATGTAACCCACATACATTATCATCCTTACTGAAAATCAATCTTGTGAACCACATCCTTTTCCTACTGTCCTGTGCTCAGTGACTCCAGTGAAAAAATAACAAACACTGAATAAATTTGCATCAGTGTTTTGCTGCATCATTCCTCTAGAAGTCAAATCACAGTCTTATCTTGAGAAGATTCATTCATTGTGTGTGATTTTATTAAGAATCAGTAACATGAGTATGAATTCCTAGGGGGTTAGGCTTACTATCAATAATACCCTTCAAATGCAACAGAAAGCAGATTTCTTACCTAAAAAATTATTTAACTGAAATTTAAAAATTACGAATATGATTAAGTCTGTTGTTTAAGTAAGAAGGGATGATGAAGTAATTACTGCCAAACTCTCTTTGATATCAGAAAAAAAGTTTCCTTTTCTTGATTTTCTGCAATTTCCAGTCCAGGTAGAGGCAGAGTCAAAAATGCAAAATCAGTGTGAAGTTGACTTTCTCTTTACAGTTGTAATTCTGTATTGAAAAATTATGAAATTCAGATACTGTTGAAAGGCTTTGGGTAACAGTAGGAACTTCCACTGCTTAGAAGACTATCTTTTGGAATATTTTGGAAATTCAATGATTTGCAGGCCATTAGCATCTCTAAAATATTTTACAAAAGTATGAATTTGAACTACCTCCATATGCCTGGAGCTTAAGCAAGTGGAAATCTTATGAATAAAAGAAGATTAGTTGAAAAAATACAATCAGAAAGTCAGAATGGATAGAGTTTTTAACCTGTTTGTCTTACAGATGACAAAAATAATTTTGAAACAAATGGAGACAAGGTAAAATTTTTTTTTTACTAGAACTTTCAATAGGTTTTAGCCACTACCTCCAATTTATTCAGTGGTAGCTATGCATTTTTATTATTCTGTTACAGTATGTCAATCAGTTAGATTTTATTCTGTTGCTGTTAAGGCTGTGTGACTGAATAATAGGAACTGCCACAAATTGTCAGTTAACTGTAGAGCAAGATATAAAAGATAAAATAAGGGTCTGTGTCCATAAAAACTATTCTGCAGATATTCCAGAATCAAAATGGCATGTGGTGAGTCTAATTAGGCAAGAAACAGCATTTGAATATGTGATGGTATTCTTCTAAACATGGCAGCTGTACTTTGAATAACAGTTTTCAAGCTCTGAAATACCTGTACTACTTCCGGGGGATTACTTCAGCTATGCAGTTAAGGATGCCTTTTCTCCTTCGGATTAAATCTGTGCTTTAGACATGAGAGTTCTTAAGACAGAAGTTAAAGTCTCTGTCTGTAGTTTCAGGAAAACATTGTTAACTGCTGCATTTTAGAGAACAGTGCATGCTTTTTGTTCTGACAATAAAGTAAGCTCTCACTGTTTACTTCTTTTGGGTTTTTCTTTCCCTAGTTGCTGCTGAATGAGTTCTTTTTAGTGGTTTGTACAGGGAGTCATGAATAGGAAAGCTAAAACAACAAATACATGGAGCAGGAAAAAGAATGTCCTGGATCATGAGAAAAGAGGACTTACCAATTACTTAGGAGCATGAAATGTTTGCTCTCATGTCAATAATCTACAATAATAAATGTACAATAGGATATACAATGTTCCCATGGTTCTGATTGTACTAGGCATTTAAATTTCACTTATGACATTATTCCTAGCTGGTTTAGACTTAATTGCACCTAAATGAAAAAAAAAGGTGTAGTCTACAATATAATAGAAGTCTATGGGAAAAAACGTTTTCAGCTTGTGCGGGCTTTTACTACAACACTGTCAAATATAAGCTGAATTTAATTGTTTAAATTAAATTTCAGACAAAAAGGTCTTATCCTGAATCTGTCCTCTGGACTGGGTACTTTTCCTTGCCCATTATACACAATATACTCAGCTTCTAAGGTAAGTCATTCACATTGCTGTACAAAGAAGTCCTCCTGAATTGTTTACACAAAACATTTGTATCAGTAAAATAGGGACAGGTTTCAGGACATAAATATGTGTTGTTCCTCTGCAAAAATGAAGCAATTTAAATGAGTCCTATCTGAGAACTAGAAATTAGTGAAGCCTTGTAAATGAGATCATCTGAAATCTGATCACCAAAACATTTTTGGCTTCATTAAAATCGCATTAAACCGGTGCTCACGTCTGTTCTTGTTCCAGAAGTGATAATTTTTACCATGCTTGCTTAACTAGCTTACTCGAAACTGCAGACAAAAATGCCAGATTTTGCTTATGGAACCAAGAATAAAATTCCTAGTAGGTATGTAGCTAGTTGCCTAATTTCATAGATTTAACTTTGGAGTTTTGCTCTGAAAAACTTCAGATCTTATAAAAATGAGTGAAAGATTTTTATTGCAATTCCAAAAGCAACTTGCTCAGATCAGGTTTGCTCCAAATTAAAAATTCTAAAAAATATTTGCTTGAACACTTTGGTAAATAAAACTTAGTTATTCTTGGTAATACTAGTTTTCCACTTCCTTTTTCACTTTTTAACATACGTTTCTCATTCCTCAAAACATGAGCTACATTCAAACCAGACAGTTTCAGATCATTAAAAAAAAAAAAGATTGGTTAACATTATTTCAAAGGGATATGCACATTGGTTATATTATTTTGACTTTTTGCATTCTTGGCTATCTTTTGCCTATGTTTATTTTATAAATGAAATTATTTTGCAGTGTCCTGAAAGGAAACTTTTGATGCATTGTAAGCATATTGGTGTTTCATGCAGTATCACCATGCTCTTGGTGTTTAATTTGTAATACTTGTTAAATGATGGATTTGAAACACTGCCATTTTTCTCCTCAGTAGCACTTACATATTTTCAGTTACAGAGGAATAATCCAATGTTGTCAATTTCCTGAATATTTCTCGGAAATACTAAAGCTCCTAATACCAGTCTTAAAAAACTAAACTTTTACACAATTAAGCTAGTATATGTGCATTTTTCACAGTGTAGAGAAATACTTTGGAAGATAAACTCTAAAGGCTGAGGCAACAATCCTCTCTCCCCTTCCAAATTCCCAAATGCATAACTTTGAAAATCATGCTTGTGGGTTATGCTGATATGTATATACTGAAGGCAGGAGAAACTGCAGTGTAAGCCTTGAACTGGGAGGGTAGGTGTCAGACAGAAATGTGGGCTCCTTGAGACATTAGCTCAAATAACTGGGACTAGGGGATTTACATCTTTGCATTTTTACAAATGTGACAAAGCTTTCAGTCCTGTGACACAAGTAGTACTTGTGTCATGTCTGGTTTAGACCACTGCCAGTATCTGTCCTTCCTGGTGCAAATAAACAGCCAGTCTTGCCATTGTTCATGTGTACCAGGAGAAAATGTGTCTTGAAAAGTTAATTTCTATGTTTTTCATCTCTGCACTATCTCATAATGTTTGGCTGTTTTTGTTAAGGCTGTTTTGCATGTGTTTTTGAATATATATGAAAGTATTTATTTTCCTGCACTAATGTAATTTTGCTTTATTTTATTCTAGGCTTTTATAAGCACTTTTTCCAAAGCCCTACAGATGGAGTATAAGGCGAAGGGAATCATTATACAGGTGATCTGGCCATATTTGATCCTAAGTCAGTGTAGCTATCTTTGATGAAGAGCTGGTTGATCCTGTTAGAGATTTCTCTCTTCTCTTAAACAGCTGCAGGCTTTTTCTGATCATGACATAGTGCCATTACCTATTTCACAAAGTGCTAAAATGCATTGAAAATATCCATAACAAGTTTTCAGATTCTGTTGGATTCTGCAGAGTGAATGGCCTTATCTAAATGTTAAATGACATAACACTGCTACTATGATTTCTTATTTTAGGCAGTGGCTCCTTATGGTGTTTCTACTCCAATGACAATGTACCAAAAGCCTGGCCTTATTACAAAGGTAGCAGAAGAATTTGTTAGTGAATCACTGGATTATGTCACCTTTGGAGATGAGGTCTTCGGATGTTTAGCCCACGAAATTCTGGTAAATTAATTTGATCGTACACAAATAGGCCCCAAAGGCTGAAGCAAGGCTTTCTGGGCTCAGCAGTTTCTTTTGTCTGATTTCAGAGACCTTGATGTTAGATAGCTATGAGAAGAGAGTGAATAGGTTACGAAGGCTAACATGTTACCAGTAAACTATGGAGGGAGTGTAGTGCAGTGTGGCTTTCTCTACTTTTGTGTCTTAATCTGAGTTTAGTTTGATATCTGATTAGTCTTTATACTTTCTCCATCTGCCTGTTTTCATGACCCTATTAGGAATATTCCTGATACACTGACTTCACAGAAACCGGCCAGTTATTAGTGGTGAAGGATGTAGAACAAGACTGTACTATCATATAAACATAATTTCATTAGTATACCCATTTAACAAATAGAATAAATATTTATACATTACAGCCATTAATGATGAGCATTCAATGAAAGTGTAGGGACAAGAACAGATTTGCTGAAAACTAAGAGGAATGAACATTTTCCTCTGAGAGAAACATCCCTACAGAAAGTATAAAATTAAAGTTTTTGCATTTACTAATTGCTATGATAATTCTGAAGACTTTTTTAATTTCTTACTAGACATTCCTGTAACCCTTTGCCTTTATATTGTCTTTGCTTGATTATTCTGAAGGCATGCATCCTGCAGTTTGTCCCTTTGTGGGTGTTCCACAGCGACAGATTTCAAGAAGCAGTCCTGAACGTATTTACCAGTTATCTGAAGAAGACATGGAGTAGCCCCTAACAGAGTCATTTATTTTCAGAAGATGTACAGTGGAAAATCACGGCAGGATGCATTTCATTGTTTGTCTCTGTGTATGAATGTGAAACGAATCAAATCAGTTTGAGCCTTTGCTCCTTCCAGATCATTTATCAAATGATGAGTGGTTTGATCTAATGAATCTAGTAAGCTAATTAATGTCTCCCTTTCCGAAGACCAGGATATTTGTTAGAGCTCTTCCACTGATTTTGGTGGGAAATTTATGTTAGTATTTTAAAACAAGCTTGGAGGCCAGGACAAGGAACTGTGCACCCTGATCTAGTGGGAGGTGTCCCACTAGATCCCCTGTCCTGTGGCAGGGCGGTTGGAACTAGATGATCTTTAAGGTCCCTTCCAACTCAAACTGTTCTATGATTCTAGGCCACAAATATTTATGGTCATTTAATATTAATGAATAAAGCAAATTATGCTTTCAGCAAGTGTTTTTATTTCTTTGATTTCTTCCCAAAAGTAAGGAAATTTGTGAGATGAAATGGAGAAAGCTTTCGGGGTGTAAAATACACACTAGCCTACAACCATAAAAAATTTATTTCTGTCCAGAGCCTATGAATGACTTCATCCTCTTCAGTATCTGGTATAAGCTGACAGAGGCAAGAACAAAAGATACACAGGCAAACCTTTTGACTGTAGATAACTATTAAGATCATACTGTATGCTATTGAAAAGCTTTTAAAGGACGATGAAAATATCATGGTTCCACATGATTTCACATGATTTCCTGTTTGACTAATTTGATCTATGATAAGGTCACCCACATAGTGATTAAGAGAAGGTGACGGATGTGTTTTTGTAGGTTTCAGTAATGGGATGGAGTAATATCAGGCACAAGTATACACTGGGAAAGGAGTGAATGGAGGGCAGGCCTACAGAATGGGATGTGGGAGTGCTGCCTAACAGCAGTATCAATATGGGTCAGCAGTGTGCCTTGGCAGACAAGAGGGCAAACCACATCCTGGCATAACCAGACTGTCTGGCATAACCAGACAGTTAAAAAAGGGGATTATCTCTCTGTATTTGGTAGGGTCTCACTTTGAGGACTATCTACCCCACAAGATGTGAGATGGACATGAAAGTACTTGTATGTGTCCAGAGGATGGCAGCAAAACGGCTGAAAGGCACTTTGGGGAGTGTTGGAGGACTGAGTTCTGTTAGGTAGAAGAGGAGGCTGCGGGGCAACCTCATTGCTCTGCACAGCTTCCTGAGGAGGTGAAGTAGAGAGCACTGATCTCTTCTCCATGGGATGCAGTGATAGGATGAGTGGGAAGGTTCAAAGCTGCACCAGGGGAGTTTAAACTAGATATTATGATGCACTTCTTTTGAGAGGGAACAGACTCCTTGAGAGAGACAGTCAATGCCCTAAGATTGTCAGGGTTTAATAGGCATTTAGACAACCCCTTTCACAATACACTTTAACTTTCAGTCAGGCCTGGAGTTATGAGGCAGTTGGACTAAATTATTCTTGTGGTTCCTTTCAGTTGAATCATTCTTTTCTACTCTATTCTTTTTATCTATTCTAGTAATGTCCATTTACTTCTGGTTGTTGAAAATCAGGAATTTTAAAGCATTTTCTCATTTTACAGGTTGATTTTACTTCTGCATTCCATACTGGTTCATTATAAATCTGTATTAAGGTACTTAGTAATAAAAGTAAGTATATGTTGGTGAGGTTTGGCCAAATGTAAGGAAGAGTCTCTGTAATCTTTGGTACTGAGGATGGAGAGTAATCTTACTGGCTTCAGAGATTCCTCTCTGCCACATTCAAGCTAGCAGCATACATAGAGAACACCACATTGGCTTGTAACACAGCATCACACATTGCTGTTTTCTGCACATGTTATTTACATTTGTTGCCTTAGTTCTCAAAAAGAGGAGCTAAGGATTGCACTGAGATCTCTGAACTGATACAATCAAAAGTGTATAATGTAAAATTTTGTGTAACTTTCTCACAATAAAATCAGATTTGATCCAGGCCTACAAGCAGTCTTTAAAAGTCACCTTGTTCACACAGGTTCCCAGGTTCTTCCATTGAATTCAATGAAGCTGTTGACACACGTTCTTTCATAGAATCATAGAATCATAGAATAATTTGGGTTGGAAGGGACCTTAAAGATCATAGAGTTCCAACCCCCCTGCCATAGGCAGGGACACCTCCCACTAGATCAGGCTGCCCAGTGCCTT
>VZTY01028960.1:154128-164323 GCA_013400935.1 Turnix velox
AATAGCACTGGTCCCAGTACTGATCCTTGAGGAGCACCACTCGTCACTGGTTTCCACTTGGACAACGAGCCATTGACTGCAACTCTTTGAGTGCGACCATTCAACCAGCTCCTTATCCAGCCAGTGGTCCATCCGTCAAACCCATTCTTTTCCAGTTTGGTGATCAGGACAGTGTGGGACAGTGTCAAATGCCTTGCACAAGTCCAGGTAGATGATGTCAGTTGCCCTTCCTTTGCCCACCGATGATGTTACTCCATCATAGAAGGCCACCAAATTGGTCAGGCCTGATTTGCCCCTGGTGAAGCCATGTTGGTTGCCTCCAATCACCTCTGTGTCACCCTCCATGTCAGAATGGAGATTAAAATGCATGTTACTTAAAAGATTAGTTTGCTAAACCTTAGCATTAAAAAAGGCTTAAATTATGCCTAAAACAGTGAAACTTCACTGTACTGTAAATGTTTTAGATTTCTGATTTTAATTTATCTTTATCATTCAAATTAAGATTTTCAGTGCTTTTGCTATGCCTCATCCCTTTCCCCATTCTCCCCACTCCCCCAGAAAAATAACCCATGAATGTTTATTTTATATACATTTAAGAGGATGGCTTGTGCAGCACCAGGAATGTTATTTTCAGATGGGGGATGCTTATCCCAAACGGTAAAAACGCTTATCCCAAGAGATTGCAGGGCTAGTTGATAGGGCTTTAAACTAGATGTGAAAGGGGAAGGGGTAACTGGGCTTGCACTAGTAGGGCAGAGCTCTAGTATTTATGAAGACCAGGAGGTCTCCCATCCCCCTGGGGTCCTGGTGGACAGCAAGATGAGACTGATGAGCCAGCAATGTGGCCAAGAAGGTTAATGGCATAAGGGGTGTATCCAGTAGATCAAGAGAGATTCTCCTCCCTCTCTATTCTGCACTGGTGAGACCACATATAGAATACTGTGTCCAGTTCTAGGGCCCTCAATTCAAGAACAGGGAACTGCTTGAGAGAGTCCAGTGCAGAGTCACAAAGGTGATGAAGGGATTGGAGCATCTCCCTCATGATGAAGAGCTGAGGGAGATGGGTCTCCTTAGCTTGGAGTAGAGGGGACTGATTAATGTTTATAAATATGTAGAGTGTGTGTTTCAAGAGAATGGAGCCAGGCTCTACTCAATGACCTCCAATGGTAGGACAAGGGACAATGGGTGCAACACTGCAATGTCGTGGCAGCCATGTGCGCTTGGGAGGACATCCTTAGATGGAACCTTTTTCCCTAATTACCCTGAGACAGAATAGCTGCAATTACATCTGTGAAGGATAAAGCTTACTACTTATCACTTCCAGAACTGATAAGAACAATTTTTCTACTAGTTTTAATGGTCTAGAAGCAGAAGTTTTGACTTCCAGTTCGTGGAAGTGTGTATTTCTGCTAGTTTTTAAGGAAGGAGTGAAGGTGCTCGTAGTATCGTTAGAAATAAAAGCAGTGGACAAATGTGGGGGTTTTTATTAAATCTGTGGTTCAGGAGCAAAAGGATCATTGACTCTTAGAGTGTGAAATTAGTTAAGTTTTTTCAAAGTGTTGTCTAATTAATTTTTCAGGGTGTTTTTGTTATCAGATGGTGGTATTCTGTTCTTTGGAACAGGAAGACATTACTTTTTATGACTCTAGAAAATTTTTTAAAACTCCATCATAATTCATATCCTTCTTGGATATGAAGATATTATATTCCTATATGGCCTCTTATATATCATGCCTTAATATAAAACAATCTTTCAAATAGAAAGATTCAAATACTGAATATTGCAACTGAATATAGAAAGCATTTGAAGTGTGGATGAGACCTTGGTGCTGAATATTTCAGTATTTTGGGTTTGGGAAGTAAGGAATAGGAATGATTGTATTAGGAGTGTGTTTTCAAGGGATTAAACTGTGTTCTAAATGTGATACTTGTGCAGCTGCGTAGCAGGTAAGTATGAAATATAATATATATAATTACAACACCTGAAGGCCCTGGGGAAAATGCATATTGGACAGGAGTGAGTGTGGACCACAGATTTTGTAATTGTCATTGTTATAAGTGCTCATTTCTCCATGGACACATATTTTTCAAGCAGTACATTATAAAGTGCAGTGTACATCTCCTTCCCTTTCTCTTCCACTCCAAACATACACCAAGGCTGTGCACACAGTCAGTTATTTACATGTTTTGTTTACTTGTGTGAGTAGTCTCAACAGGGTGAAGCAACTCCCTAGCGGTGACTACTTCTTCCCAGCTCCTGTCAGTGGGAGTCAATAGGGGAGGTCAGTGGTAGCAGCAGCAAACACTGATATATTCCCATACTTCCTCTCTGATTTTCTCATGAGTTATATAACTCACATCAAAGGACACTCTTTTACCCTCCCTATATTATCAAAAGATCTGTATGTGTATCACTGAAGACAAACAGTAAAACAGTAAAACAGAAGCAGCGTTAGCACAGGCAAAGTTTAATGAGCAATGGAGGCTTGCTTTCCAAGGTTTACAAGTCCTGTAATCTCTGACAAGTGACATTTCTGTGCTTCTTATCTCACATCTGTTTAGGGTTGTGCATGCCTTGTGAGCCTTGCAGGCTGTTAGTGAAGTTGAGAGACCAGCTCAGCACTGAATTGCTTCTCTTGAGTAACAGGAGGATCTTGTTACTACTCTTTTGTGGTCACTCTGCTAGAGTAGCCATGTTTTGATGTTTTCATCCATTATTTGCACAATATCAGGCCAAGATCTTGCTGACATACAGTATTCAGGATGCTCTCTCTGACAGCACATTATCATAAAGCTGTTGAGAGAATTTTCTCCTCGTTTAGCCCTTCAGAGAAGCTGATGGGTGTACCAGCGGTTGTTGTCAAAGCCTAAAGGAGAAGTGGGTATGCTTTCCCCTTAACTTTGTAGGCCATATGTCTCCTCTGAGTGCCAAACAAACAATGTAAAAGTTTTATCATCTGCTCTTACTGACAAACTTATACCTGATTTATAGGGAAACAGAAACGGAGGGGGTAATACAGCAGAGTTTTTCCCAGAGCTCCCTGCCTATGAGAAGATGGAGAAGCAGACTAGGAAACTGAGCCTTCTGCTTCTCTCATCACCAATCACCTGGGGTTTCCTGTTTTATGATGAAATACTGCTAATAATAATAAAACCACCTGCACACTGGAGAGGTGGGTCTGTGGAGTTTGTGGAAGCATTATTGCTGTTTTACAGAGCTGGAAGCACAGATGTGAAGAAGCAAGTCACCTTCCCCAAGTTGCTGGGAGGAAGGAGGATCACCTCTGGACAAACACTGATGGTTCTTGATCTGCTCATCTCCCAGTACTGATATTGGGGATTGCTCTGATTCAGATGCAGGACCTTCATGATGAACTTCATGATGTTCACATTGTCCTGCCCCTCAAGCCTGTCACAGTCCCTCTGGATGGCATCTGATCTCTGAAGCATGTCAACTGCAGCATGCAACTTGCTGTCATTCACAAATTTGCTGAGGGTCCTTTCAATCTTACTGCCTAATCTTACTGCCTAATGAAGATAATGAACAGTAACTGGTTCCAAGCAACAGGACAGCTAAGTATTTCATGGTCCCTTCATCTGGAAGAAGAGGTCCATCTAGTGAGGCCAATGCTTCTTGAGGCACTCTGACATCTGTCTAGCTCCTGTGTGTGCCAATTTTGTCTTCCATGACCATAGCAGTTGGGAAGAACATCAGTTTCAGCTCCCTTTAGCCCTGGTCTCTTTGTAGCACAAGACCCTTGGTCATGGCATCTTTCCTCTTAAGGACAAAAGCCAGGTTGAGGAGCCATCCTTTTCTCTGGGAGTCTGAGATGATTACCAAACTGATGGTAATGTGAAAGTGCTAAGTGAAGGGCATGGGATGGCAGGACATTTGGGTGTATGTTCTAATCACAGTACAAATGGCAAAATGGCCAGTTAGCCTTAGAAATGGCATATTTAGGGATTTTTTTCTGCAGAGGACTAAAACACTGTATGTATCTGAGTCATCAGTGAGCAGAATGAAGAAGCATTTGAGCTATGGAAAGAAACAAATAGGGTCATAACAAAAGTAACACATTTTTAGAATCTAAATTTCTTTCTATCATCTGCTTGTGATGAGTACATCTGTGATGAGTTTACATCTGTGTGTGTGCTGATTTGTGACCACCCAGGTGTCACGGCAAAATGTTAGTAGCTTAGGTCCCTTGAAGCTGAAGTTCAAGAACAGCCCCAATTTGCAGAAAACTTCTTAAACTTCATTAACTAAGATTTGTACTAAGTAGACCAGTATAGAGTTTTGATAGTCCTTAATATTCTTTGGGCTCTTTTAGTTTTCCTGTGTTTCCCTTGTTGAGAAAAGATGTTCCAAGCTAAATCAGTTTGGGGTTGTGAGATGCAAAGAGCAGTTCTTTGACTTGCACAAATTTCAGCTATTGAACTAGTCCCATGTAAAGGAGATGATTACTAAGGAAAAAAAATTAGTCTGCAACACTGTTAGATTAAGTAAAGTGTGAACCATGCAGTGCAAAGTTGTATTCAAAAGTATGATGTAACTCAACCAGTGTATTTACATGAGTAGCTGAGTCAAAGCCTCACTTTTGCAAAGGTTGGAACTCCAAATCTGTCCAGACAAGTGATTTACAGCAGAGTAAAAAGTCTTAACAATTGAATACTAATGCAGTAAACAATCTGTTACCAAAACTGGTAATACAGACAGGATCCTTCTGTTCTCAAGGGCCACCCACAAGAGAAAGAATTTGCTATGGCAGCTTGCCTGAAAAAATTGTTATATACTGGTAAGTGGTAACAGTATGAAAGGAGCTGTAGGAGTGCTTTGCTGAGGGAGCAACTTGGCCATGAAGTGACTGCAGTATACCTCGCAGAAAATGTCAGTCCTAAAACGCTGCAGAAAGACAGAGGCTGCAAATGCTCTCCTTGGCTATTCTGCTGTGTCTGCTTATCTTTCCATTTTAACAGCATTTAAAAAATCATGAATCAATCACAATCCACATGTAAAGGTTTATTTGTCCTTTTTAAAAATTTTCTTTCCTTTTAAAGAGCTGTCTTGGTTAAGAGCATACTTGAAGACCCTACGCAAGCCATAGCAGCATATATTTTGGTACATTTGGATTTCTGAGGGTGAAGGCAGAGTTCAACATTGCAACTAAGCATTTTCTAAAGTGAGGCAGACCATCAGTCACTGTGTCTGCAGCAGAGCCATGGCTGACATCTGGTATAAACTGCCCCCTGACATCCTGCTGCATCTCCTGGGACATTCATGAGACAATAAGAGCTTTCTAAAGCATATTTTTAGCCTTGATTATGAATGCTAGGCACCTAGATCCATGCTTACATGCTTAGGTTCCCATTTGAGATTAGTACATACAATTTACATTCAAATTATGGCCAGCTAACTCAGCAAGTTTGAAGAGTGCTAACAAAATACAGTTCTGACCAGAGTCTCCTATGTTAATTTTTGTGTATTTTAACCTTTAAGAAATTACAAAACCCAAGAGTAACTGAAATATTTATATAAAACATGTTTCAAACTGAACTATCTGGACCGCTGATGCTTCAAATCTAAGTGAATCTAGACATTTGTAATGAAAAACTGTACCAAAGAAAAAGTGCAATAAAAAAGTACCAAAAACTCCCAAGCCTGTTTAATAGTTCTGACTCTCCAAAACTGTGTGTTGGTTGATTTTGTGTTCCTGGTTTTTGGGGATTTTTGGGGTTGTCAAGTAAGATAAGTGAATGAAAAATCCAACTGACATTACCATCTACTTGTGCAGTAAAGAAAAGCACAGGAAAGGCAGCAGGCTCAAGAGGGCTATTACATTCCTCTCTCCCTTTCTCTCCCCTTCACCACTCTGCAAACTTCAGAGCTGAATGGGAGAGAGGCAGAGAGAGAAGTGAGAAGCAAGGTCAAATGCAGCTTTGTATGCCAAAGTGCCAACATGGTAGCTTTGCTAGCATGAGGGGTGAGTGTAAAATGTACTGGTGGTAGACATACAGCAGTTTGTACCTCCCTGAAGTATTAAAGCAACCAGGATTGTTACTCCTTCTGAGTAGATTAAAAAACTATTGGACTTTCTCTTGGAACATTTTGGAAGAGTCGAGGATTGCAAAATTAAAGGTTGCTAAATGTTGACATGTACTGCTGTCTGAGATGATAAACGCAGATTTGCTTCAGTACAAAGAGAGACTGTTGAAATGCTGTGAGCAAGAAAGAGAAGTCCTCCCAGTGTAAGACTTTGTGCTGGGGAAATGTCTTCAGTGAATAGCTATCAGAATAGATATCAGAGATCTGATCACTGTCTTCAAACAAACAGGTGATATAGAATTTACAAAATAATTAACTAGTAGAAAGAAATAGTGGTAAAATACTTGTAGAAGTAAAGGAAGAAGTAAAAAGCAATTTTGCTTGGATATAGACTTCAGCACACTTGGCAGTGGGGGAAGACAGAGGTAAGTCAGATATCTGAGCTAGAGCTGTAGGAAGAAACTGATCCAGCTTGAAGGCTGATGGTGGCCCGGATTCATTATGTCGTCAGAGGTCATCACTGTGGTCTCTAGGGTAAAGTGTCCCTCCATGCAGACAAGAGCACGCACTATTGTGAAACTCATAACTGAAACATTTTCTTGGAAGACTTAGCAATGTAAGTGTCGACATGGCTGGTTAATAATACTGCTGTTTAATGATTCAAAACACCTTAGTACTGCAAGTGCAATATTATTTAATTCTTGTCCTAAAGAGTGTGCAGACTAAAATAAATTCTTGAATAAAAAAGTTGCAGTATACAGTGGTACTGATGCTTGAATTCCTCTGAGCAAGAAAGGCCATCATCTACAAGTGTGCTTCAAAAATTACTAATCTGCCAGTGTGAAAAGCAAGGCAGAAGAAAGATTTCCAGTGACCTCAATGAACTTTGGCTTGATCTTACAGACATGGAGTGAGTGTCCAGAAAACCAGATATCATCTGCCTAGTCTGGATATTGTATTTCCAGCAGAAGTTTTGTGTTGTAATTCAGTTTATTTAGCTACTCAGTCCTTACAGGACATTTGAAGTAGCACAAATACCTTGTGGGGAATTGACTGACCGGGTTAGTCTGATAAATTCTTCTTACTGAATACTAAAGTTGCTTTTATTGAAATTAAGATCCTAAACACTAACATAGGCCAGGACTACTGATCTGCTTTTTGTGAAGCTGTTGTTTTCTGGCTTTACTCCTGGGCAAACCCAGGCATGGCAAGGATGCGGGCTGTGGTGAAACGAGGAAGGTAAAGTGGGTAAGTGGCTGAGATGCCTTTGTGCCTTCCCACTTCTGAAACACAGAAATATTGCCTGGTGACTGAAACTGAATCCCAGAAAGAAGTTCATGAAGAAGTGGCCTCTCATAGCACTGTAGGGTGCTATGAGAATGTATGAATAAAACATATGGAGCGACATCATACTAGCTTGTGGTTGGAAAATATTGACTGCATGTCACTAAATACTGCAGATAGTGGAGCTGTTCAAGAGAGCATCGACTTGCAAAAAAGAATAAGTAAGGTTAGGGGAACAAGTCAGGTCTTCAGGTTGTTCGTGCACTTATATATAAATGAGCTAGCGTAAAAATTGTGAGCCTTGCATCTCTCTGAACACGTATTACCGCAAGGGGGCACTATGACCTTAGAATAAGATTCTATTTGCATTTATAATTTTTTTTTTTTCCTTAAAAAATGGAAAATAAAAACCAAGTCCAATGCTGATTCCAAGAGTTCTTATTGAGACAGAACTCAGTCAAACCCATGGAAAGACACTAGAGCTTGCAGATTTTGTTTAAACACCAGTCACTGACTATAGCACGTTTCAGCTCCATGCTGAGCTGGAAAGTCTGACAATCCAACAGAATGTCCTGCCTTTCATACACCACTCAACAGCATGCCATTCACATTAATAACTTCCAAAAGAGCCAACCAGGCATTATTACACCAAAAGCCCACTGATGTCAGCACAATACTCAATAAGGATGAACATTACAAGGGATCAATCTGTAGGGGCACACCTGGTTCTGATCTGTGTCTGCTCCGCTTGCAGACTTTGGTCTAAATCCCCTATGTTGTTCTGTTCCTATCCTCAGGCTAATATATAGTTAGGATTTGGATCAACTGACTGCTTTATGGGCTCTTATCTTTCACTGTTCTCCATACAGGCAGAAATACTTATAGATCTTTCTCTCTCAGGGAGAGTAAAGAATGGCATGAATGACATTAGGTAAATAAAATAACTTACTGCCCTTGAATAACATAAAAGAATGTTGTATACCTTTTCTCTGATCAAAGTTGATTATATTGACAATTCAGTTACAGATTTACTACTGCTTTCATCTAATATTTAGAGCATGTAAGACTGCTTTTACTTATCATTCAATTTTTGTGATTTGTCTGACTTTAGTTTTATCTCTGCTTTGACAAAAATGGTTTAGTTTGAAAGCATAATAGAGCATTTAGTCTCCTTTTTTATTCTAGCCTGTGTTTTCACCAGTATCTTCATTCTAATCCACACCATCCCCTTCTCTCCAGCCTATATGTATCAACTGAGCAACACTGGTAATTTAAAATAATCATAGACATTTCAGTTGGAGCAGAACGCATCTCTCAGATATTACCAGGATGACGGAGGTAACATCATGTGCAAGAGTACAGTGCCAGGAGGACCTGAATATGCACAGCAGAGTGGAAGAATGAAAAGAAGAGCAAAGTAGGCTGGAAAAGGGATTGAACTTCAGCATTAGCAGCTAGAGATATTGGAGTACCTCAGGCAGAGCAGCAGCAGCACATTGTTTGCATGCTTTTGGGGGCACAGTTTAGGATCCCAAAGACCATGGTGTAAGGCATTGTGTTGCTGTCACACACAGATGAAATTTCTCTGCTTGAACTGATGACTTCCTAAAAATGCAAATGGATTTTTAAGTCCATATGAGAGTTGCAAGAAAAACCAAGTTGATTACTTGAACTGCTTAAGATCACCTGAGGACACAGGAATTCTGTTGCTCTGATGTTTTAGTGTGCTATGCCTTTTTCTCTTCATGTTTCCTTGATCCCAGCCACATTGATAGGTCATTCTGGGAAACAGCTTCTTGATTTTCTTAATTTGTTTAGGTGGGACCAATATCTGGGAAAATTAAACCCCCTTTAAGATGAACATAAGTAATTTTTTCTCTTTTTCCTAGCATGAACCCAACAATTTGGAACTTCAATCAAGGGCCTGTCTTTGCCTGGTTTCTCTCTTCTCTGCTGTATTTTAGAGCAGTGTTATGTCTGAATCAACTAGAAAGAAAACCTTCTACTGAAGAAAGAAAACCTTCTACTGAAGAAAGAATATGTACGATGGCACAGCAATTGCTGCAGAAGAAGGGTATCTGGAAACTGGGTTTGGATAAGGAGAAGGACAAGAGTTTTATAGGAGAATATGGTTTCAAAAGGGCTTGGAGAGATGCCTGGTTGATGATCAGTTGTTTCTGTGTCCTCTGATTTAAAAGCAATCAAAATTTATATATATCTCAGTTATTACTGTCTGTCCTATTGCTAGCAGCTCCATACTGACCACTGTTTCTCCTAGTGGTCCTGAAACTCCTCCCTGTTACATGGTTTTAACTACGCTCCCATCAGCATCTTGCCCCATTTAATTTTTGTCCTTCTCTGTGGTTTTGGCATGTGTTGCAAACATGACTTTAGTCACACAATGGAAAAGAGCTGGATGTTACATAATCCTTGCTCTCTGCAATGAGATGTGTGGACATTCCCTTTACCAGGTTCCCTAATGGTGTAACTGTTGTAATTCTGCATTTTTGAAAAATAGTGCTTTGAGCTGTGAGAAACTGAAATCGCTCTTTGGGTGTGCATCTGTGATAGTATTAGGGCATGTTTAACTCTGTCTCCTAATTTTGATAGCTTACAGCAACTCCACATTGATTCTAAACTTATTTCTTGGGTGTGAGGCAGAGGGACCCTGCCACATTGCCTCCCATGTCCCAGTGAAAAGGGACTGCTGGGTGTTGAGAGTCTGAAGAAAATGGGTAGATTTCTTGCATTTATAAAAGGGAGAGCCAAAACAAATTTCTCTTTTCCCTCCTGGCACTGGGGGTGTGGCAGCAGTTGGGGTTGTTCTTGCTCTTCTTTCACAGGCAGGATGAGATGGAGTGTGGACAT
>VZTY01028960.1:165391-236232 GCA_013400935.1 Turnix velox
TTCTATGATTCTATGATTCTATTCTTCATGTCACTGTTTCAGTCTTGCAAGACAACACAGTAGGCCCTTAGTTTTAAGTAAAACATCAGATTTTTTTGTAAGTTCTCCAGATTGTAATGACTGAAATCTTCAGAAGATGTTTTACATTTACCCCACTTAAGCACTTGCACTCAGACACAATATATGAGTTGCTCAGAACGGATAAACAAAGTGCATTCTGCTTTATTTCCAGAGCAGTAACAATTTTGAAAAGGAGCATGTTTAATCACATATTCTCTACAGAATAAGCAGCAGAAGCTCTTGGTGTCTGACTTACACGTTTGCAGAACAGCGTATAACTATCCTCACATGCTGATTTTATAGAACCAGGTTTTAAAAGGCAGCTTTCTTCCTCTAAAACTCCACCCATATCATAAATCAATAAATGGATCAATAAATAAAGCGACAAAATGCCTCTGCTGATGATACACAGTAGATGCCGGTTTCTCTTCCTGTTTTATTTGGCATGTCCCCATGAATGGCACAGACTGGGTGGCCTGTACGTTAATAATCACCTTGATTTCCAGAGCTGCCTCTGTTATTAAGCTGTGTCACTCACCCCATCTGGGTTACAGAAGTCCATCTTACTGATGAAATCACAGAGGATTTCAGTAAAAGTTGAATATTATTCTTTCAGTACTAAGTAACTGTTTGTGGACCTGGCAGGGCCTGGAATATAGGCATATGGCAAGCATATGAACAGCATGATGTGTTCTGAATCTATTGCCTTAGTTTGCTTCCAGCAGTTTCAGTCCAGACAATTCCATTGCTAATAAATGACTTGTGATGGATTCTTGGGGGAGGAAGATGGTATAGCAGAGGAACATCCTCCCTCCTTCCCAGCCTGCCAGTCTTTTGAACGCAAACAAGCAAGTCAGTCAGAAGGAAAGAAAACTGCATAGAACATAAGCATGTCAGGAGATACAATGTTCTGTATAAGATTGACTCTTAAACTTGGAAGAAAATAAGTTATCTTACAGGCACTTATGCCATTCTTCTTGTCCTAATCTAGTGAAAGATACTGCCTGTCACAACAAACCTTGACTGCCTTTATTTTTCTGTCATCACAACTACATCAATGCAACCATTAGTATAATGAATTTATATGCTTGTGGACAACAGTCACAGATACTCACTTTGGTGTTTCTGAAAGATACACTCTTCACAGTACAAATTTTTTTTAACTTCAGGTGTAGACATTTGCTTAGAATCAGCAACAGGTTTGACTTTCTTATCTGTCTTATAGATGCAGTCTCTGGTTTTCACAGGTGCAGAGTAGTTCTTGCAGTGGTCTTATTATTAATCTTATTTAAATGTGAAGTCATTTATTATCGTTTCTCTGAAAGAAAGGCCACTCCGCACCATTTGATGCAGTGAGAGTGCTCGTACAGAAAAAAAAGCAACAGCTTCCTATTCACATTTTCATACCCTTAAATCACCATAGACATTCAGCTACTGCATACATGGCCATGCTGAAAATAGCTGACTCCTGCTTTAAAGATGGTCCAGTGCGTGGACTGGGCCTTCTCCTCCTTCATCACCAACCACCTTGTTCTGAAACCTTTATTCCTGCTGTGAATGCCATTTGCCTCCACAAGGAGGTGGTGATATGAGGTGGTATAGCCTCTCACAGGATGTGAGGTGCTTCCATCCTGCTTTCACCCAGGTGGGGTGGTGGTCCTGGTGGGTCCCACAGCATGCCCTGTAGGTAAGGAAATCTACACCTCTGCTGGGCAGTCAGGGTAACCCCATGCAGTCTCGGGACCATGTTAGTCGTTTTTCACTTCTGAATATAGATGTTCTACTGGGGGACTGAATATTTTATCATTCACAGGAATAAAGTATGCATGAAACATACGTTAACTCTCATACACACACACACACAGACATGATGTGAATGCTATAAGAATGCTATGTCATTCATAATGCTGTTTTGTTTTTATTATCAAGCAGAAAATAGATTATTCATGTACACATCTTGCATATACACTAATTATTTTCAGCTGTTATAAAGTAACAAATATTCTCATGAACCTGGCCATAATGGTGCTGCAATTCATATGTTTTTACCTTTTTCCCATTGTTTCCTTTAGAAGTGCAATATTGATCCAAAAAGTTTTGGAAAAGTGACAGTGACTTTTCGGTGATAAGAGAAAGCAAAGAGATGTTGCTGGGTTAAATACTTGTTTATGAAATGTTTCAAGGTCAGAGATAGCAATAGTAAAGAAATGAATGATCTCAAGTCTCTTGATTTCCATTCCAGTGATAGAGCCCAGAATTTCAAATTTCAGAGAAAAAAAGGAATTAAGTTCACAGTATTTTCAAATACTGTGCACGATTCTACTTTAAATAAGTGTATGATTTGCAAAAAAAAAAGCATGCCAGTGGACCTGTCATTTCATCTTTCAGTTGAGACAAAGTTCAGTGTAGCGCTTTCCCAAGGAAATGACAGACAAATGTCATTTGTTCTCAAGGTGTGTTTCTGTCTGCTCTCCCCCCAACAGTGGGCTGCATGGCACACTGACATCAATTTGTATTTGTGGGAGTTCACTGCCGCACAGGGAGCCTTTTGAGATGCAGCTTTTTTCTTTTGAGACCACTGGGCTTTCCTATCAAGTCCAAACGAAGGAAAAACTGGGGAGAATAAATCCTCCAATGATGTAATTCAAAAAGCGTGAAGCTTTCAGATATTGGGATACACTGAAAAGGATCTTCACTTTGTTAGGGTCGCTCACATGTTCTTCTTTGACCTTGGCTTATGCTAGATAGAATGAAGTTTCCTTCAGAAAGGGGGAAAAAGCCAGAGACATGCCTTGGCAATGGGGAAGAAGGGCAGGTCTAATAAAAATATGTCCCATTGGAATGCAATACTTCAGAGTATTCTTACGCTTTTAGAAATATAAAAGTCATTTGGCCTCCATTTAGTAATATTTTGAAAGTATAATAAAATGTTACACTTCAGTTTCTTGTCTTACAGTGTCCTGGGTGGTTCCTGACACAGAACAGCATTTTAGATATGATGTTTAAAGTCTAATGTGAGATATATGAGTATGGGTTGTAAAGATCATGAATGACAGTCTGGAAGAAAAGTCCTGACAAGGAGGATTACAATGGATTTTAATAAAACTTCAGAATGTAATGAGGGTACTTTTTATGTCTACATATTTTGTCTCCTTCCATGTGCTTTAGGGCTAATGCTGCTGTGTTAGAAATAGTGAGTGAGTGCTACTGTGCACATGATAACACAGTTTTCACTGCTGGGTTGCCCCCTGGGGCAAAGTGTTGCCACAGAGTTAATGTCCTTGCAGCAAGGGATGAGTCAAGAGAACACAAATATACATCCAGAGCATATTTTGTGCCGTGTTTTGGTAACCCTAGTCTTCTCATTTTTTGCATCTGATAAAATATCCTTTACCTATGGATCATTGAATTTCATGTAGAACAAGCCCTCAGTGAAAGCATTCATTTCCCCTTTTGCCTACCTGTTGGAATGACACCAAGTTGAAGAGAAACTTGAAGCCTTTCTTGCTGGCAAATGTCCTGGCCAATGGGGAGAAATCCCTTCTGTCAGCCAGAAGAGATACCATGGTCACCATCAGCAGCTCCTCTAAAAATCATCACAACTTTAATAATAATTATGCTGGAAATTCTTCTTTCTCTTTTTACAAGAGCATGATTGACTCATTATTCATTATTGCACAGGATGTCCTTGCTTACTGCAGCAGGGGTTGGACTAAATGACCTTTAAAGGTCCCTTCTATTCCATGAGTCTGAGACTGGTTGTGCAGAAGAAATTCCACTACTAAAACCAGCCTGCTATTTTTTTCTTTTTTTTTTTATTTTAATACAATAAAGATTAGAAAGCTTTTCAGAGCAGAGCTTAATCTGTGGAGAAATGGGGAACTCATCTCACCCACTTCATAAAGAAACCTTGAAGGGAACTTTCCTTGTTAAAATTCCTCTTGTTAAAGAGCTGTGAAGTTATAAAATTTTAGTGAACAATGGTTTTCCACACAAAAGGGCTCTTCAGTCAATAGTTCCTCTCTAAGCTGTTCCAAATCACTCTGGCTTCAGTAAACTTGGATTCTTAAACAATCAGTGCAGGAAATACTGTGACTTCTATAGGTTTAGAAACTGTTCACCATGGTCTGCTGCGGGTCTGTCTATTGGTTTGCAATTCTGAAATGTTTTTCACCGACTTCCATTATTGTTGCTGTCAGACAGGATGCAGAAGAGATCAGTTTTTAAAACAGCTCAGGTGGGCAGAGATTGTCCATGCTTTTTGGTTTTGTTTTTGTTTTTTTTAATTGAGATATAGAAGGGAGTCCAAATTACGAAGGTTTCACAGTAAGGTTACAATTCCAAGGTTGTCTGAGCTTTGTGAAGTGCACCAGTAGCTTGCAGTTCCATATGATGATGATTTCTGATTTACTTAGTTATGTAAAAAACACCCTGATGAGTAAATACAACCCAAGATTTCCTTTCATGAAGTTGAAGTTCTTATCTTGTTCTTTTATATCTGAGGATCAATAAGGTAGAAATGCAGAGAAGATTAAGTGTGTTTCCATTTCTTAGCATCTATGGTCATCAGTTGCCTTGTATTCTCAAATTGAAGGCATGTGTGGTGAATTGGGTAACACACACTCCCACTGTCTCCTGCTGAGACTGCAGTCAGAGATTCAACAGCAAATGGCTGTGCATGCTTTCATTGCTACTCTTGTGCTCTGTCAGAACAAATGTGCTCCCTAGAATAAATACTAATTTCACTAAAAAACTGCATCTTCTCATAATCTTCCTGTAGAATCAATTTGGTTTTCTATCACAGGGAAACCAGGAACCTGGAAAAGCGCTGTTGAAGAGAATTGGCAAGACATTTTGCTGAAGTCTAAAATGCAGAGTTTTATTTGGGGATTTCTGTCTTTCAAAAAGAAAGCTTGGTAAATTTCTAAACACTATGTCACTTAAAATTACCAGTGGAAACCTTTTGAATTTTGATTTGGAATGCCTAAAAGGATTATTACTTTTCTCTGTATGGCTAAAAAAATCAAGTTCAATGTGAATTCCATCTTTTCAGAAAAACCAACTTCACTGAATATGTTTTTCATCTCTCTCTAACTGTATTGATTTACAGATTTATTTAGATATAATAAATTTTAATTGTTATTGTAATTTTTTGGACCTTCTACCTAACTGAGGAAATGCAATCCCCTGGAAAACTTGCTGAATCATTTATAATACTCTGGTCTCCCATTTGGAGAATTTTTGTATTTGTAGTAATTTGTGAATATTTGTGAATCCAGTGATGATCAGTCCCTGCCAAAAAAATTGCAATCCACTAGTAAAATCAATATGTATGGCATGTCTTCAAGCAAAAAACAGCTTCTCTCCCTTCTGGAAGATAGTCAGGGTGGATGGGCTGTATTTCTGGTTACAAGAGCCTGAATTTGCTGATACTGTAAATCCATAGCAGAGACGCTGGTAATACAGCACTGCCATATTCTCAGATTATTCAGTTGGTGTAGCCAAATTTCAAATTACCCAGAAGTAAGAACTATTGCTTAGTTCTAAATTTCTCAAAGTATTTGTCTTTATTTTAATTAATGACTCAGATTACCACAGGTACACTTGTACACCCATCCAGATTTCAGCAGACTTTCTATGACATTAAAATCTGCAGAGTTAGTAATGACAGGTCGTTTTTACAATCATGTATTTACATGCTTTAGTGGCAGCTTGTGGATTAACATTATTTTGCTTCATTCTATTCTAAATACTTTAGGATTAAGGAGTTAAGGTTGCTCTTATTAGAAAGATCAATCACTCCTGGCAGGTGCCAGGAGATTGCAACGGCTTACATGAAATACAAACTGTTCCCAAGTGCTGGTTACCTACCCTCCTTCAGGTCAGATTGTGATAAAGGCACAACTGAAATCTGTGCCACTGGTTGCACTACCTTAGAGGTTTGTCATTAATTTGAGGCTTGTCAGGATTCCAACTACTTCTCATGTGACCACTTTGAAATAGACAAAGTTTGCCTAAATGCAGTTGTTCAGCTTCAGTGATTTCTTGTCAGATAGTGCAATTGTCTTATCCCTCAAGTAGTGTATAATAACATTTGTTTAAATATCTGGACTAGCCTCTTCTTTTCCCTTCCCCTTATGCTCTTAATCTCCCATTAAAATTATACCAGGAAATGACTGAGCTATAGTTTAGTAATGAAATAGTTTAGTTTAGTAATAACAAAAACAAGCTGACATTTACTGAAGTTTAAACATCTAACCTTCAGACTGTCTGTGTGGTGTAATGTTCAGGACAAGGTGAAAATAACCATAAATGTCCTTATTTTTGTGAAATCATATTGCAGTAGTTTGGTGCTACCATGATGTTATGAGAGGTTTAGTATCAGTTTTCATATTAGCATTAGCATAGCAAATGGCAACTTAAGAAATACAAACTGGAGCAGCAGCGCATAACTTAAAATGCAATATATGAGTAGATGTTTCATCTCTGGAGTACCTAGGGCTATCCACTGTGTGCAGGGAGGTATGTCAAGTAGACATTTCAGTTATACTTAAGATCAGCATAGAGACTACCAAACAGGGAAACTGATTGGTGGTAAAACCAAACACCAGCAGTCAACTCTAGCAAGTGGCATTCAGAGACACAACTGAGATTGGCTTTTCCTAAGGATAAATCTCAGTTTGACAAAAGATGTAAACTATCTTTATGGTCCACATGCCATGTAAGAACATAATTTATTTCATGATCTCTTCTGAAAGAGCCAGATGCAAAAACCAGTAGAGTGCTACTTTTTTATAAGTCATTCAGTCAATATACTACTGTGAAAGTTTGGTTACTCTGTGTACATGAAGCTATTTTAAATGGAGTATGCCTTTTAAATTAATAAAGAGCTCGTTCAAGTAGGTTTCTGAGTATCAGGTGTCTCCTTTATGCCATGGCTCCCTGGCACAAAGCATTTGGGGAAGATTCACTCTGTCAGACAGGTAGCAATATCTGTGAAGTAGAAAGGTATGCTTATATGATTTTATGGCCTGTGTAGAATGCAAAGAATGATCTCTGACTGTCTCTAGTTCTGGAACTTAGCTTTTTCATTCATTCAAATAGTTGAATTTATTCTGCTTACAATTATGGTGCTTACATGAAAAGAAGGAGGTGCACAAGTGCAGATGCATATATGCACGTGAATCTGGCCTGCCATGCCCCAAGTATACATAATTCTCTGTTTAGGATACCTCTGTTAAACAGTGTACATTTGCTACAGCTGTACCAAGTATTTACTAGCTTCTGCAGTGTTTCATGGGAAAAGAAGAAGTAAGAGCTTTTCTCAAGGAAGGCTGGTGAGCTGTGCTCTGATGCAACTTTCTCTGATCCTTTGAGACTCTGCTTTCCCTGATCCCTTAAAACCACCATGTGTAAGTAGGGACTAATTCTGTTCTCTTAGATTTCAAAACTTCCCAAGAATGTCCACTTGGAGAAGGAACTTTAATTTGCCTAATGCTCACAAGAATAAGGAGTGAAAGAGGATGTCCACAACATGGTTTTGTATAATGACAGGTCTGACTAGTCAAGAGAGGAGTGCCCAGTAGAGTAAAGTGCAGATGAAGAATGTTATCTAGATGTCCTGTGGGCACAGGACAGCTAACCATTGCTGTTCACCTCAATCTCCAAGTTGAAGATGGAAAAGCATGGTGATAGTAAACAGTCGTATGCATTTGGGGAAGGTATGCACACCACAGGAAGGTATTTTAGTTAAAAAGGGATAGTAAAAAACAATCATATTTGTTTAGCCCTTTGTCTGATATTTTTAAGCAAATATGCTTAAATTTATTTAGATAACTGAGTTTCAGATACCTATGAATATTCCCTAAAAATTTCTTTAATCAGTGAAGAGAAAGGCAAAGTTTTGGCATGGCTTCTCTCAGTCTGTAGCAGATACCTTGGTAGGTCATAGTAATTCCTCCACTCTGTCTGCTAAAATTCACTCTAATAGTTCATCTCAATTAATGACTAGGTGCAGCAAGAAGTATTCATCCACAGCCACTTAGAGCTTTATAAGACAAGGTTAACACTTTTGCTTCAGTCTGGAAAAGCAGCAGGTGGGCAGCAGAGATCACAGAGCACTGGTGTCACACATTGCCATGCTGAGGAGCTGTCAACAGAAATCCAAGTCAAGGCATGCTAGAAAAACAACAGATAGCGAAAGGTTTGCTTTCCAGCATTTCAGCTGAGTACTGTGGTTACCAGCCTTTACAGAGTGACAATGACAGTGTGCATTTTTATAGTCCAGCAGAGTTCAGTGCGCTGGTAAGAAAGCAAAGCACTGCTTGGTCAACTCCACATAGGCACAACAGTTCAAAGGTTCATGTATATTCCCCTCTCAGCTAAGCTGTTTTCCCAAGAGCATCTATGTTACTTTTTACCATAAAACAAAAGGTCAGGATTGATGTTGCTCCTAGAAATGTTCCTGTTTTTCTGTTTGTTTATGTAACCCCATTTTCCCTTCATCTGATGGAGAAAGAATGAGCTCTGCTGCTTAATGTTAGCTGCAGACAGGATGGTGAGAAGAATGACGGCCCCCAAAAGGGGGGCCAGAGGAGGGAAACAAAGAGGGGTGAGGGAAATAAAAGGAAAATAATCAGAGTTTTGCCTCTGGTCATCTGAAAACAGCTTGTGAGATCCTCACATCACACATACTGCTGAGTAGCCTGTGACGTTTCTAAACACCCAAGCTGTCATTTCCTCTGAAGGAGTCAACATCACTAAATCCTTTCAGGCAATGTGGGTGGGCTCTTTAGAAGAAGTACTGTCTCATTGCATTCAGGAACTGCCCTCTGTCACTGCTCTTCTGGCATGCTGGATGTTTGTTGTTTAAGTAAATAAACTGGCCAGTGTCTGAGGCTAGCTGTGAATACTGTGTCCTCCCACCATCACCATTTCCCGGACACTCCAGGGAACAGGAGGGGAAAAAAAAAAAGAAAACAAAAACAGCCAAAAGTAACAACAAAATGAAAAACTTTGCAGAGTGCTCCAATGCCACCCACTAAGCTTTAGCCTACAAATAATCAGTGACCAAAAGAGGGGGTTTCTCATTAGAGGCCCCAACATCCTTCTGATACAAAGTTTATAGTGGAGGTGATTTTTAAACTCTTTCCTGTCTTGGAAATGGATGTCACAGGATGCTAGGCATTTCCCCGTTCCTTCCAAATGAACCTTTCATATTTCAAGTCAGTGGTCAGCTTCACCAAAACTGAAGGAATATTGTTGGAAACTCTGTTGTCAGGCTGCCTCTTTTCTAGGCTAGGGGTGTATCTATGAAGAGGGGGGTTGCAAGAACACAAACCTGCACCTGTTTTGCAAGGGTGAACAAGAAAGACTGCAAAACAGCTTAGATGGTGTTCTATGGCATCCCCACTGAATCTTTTTCCTTTCTCAACGTTTAGCTAAATTAGGAAAAAGAGATTTCTGCTGCCATGGAGATTTTCTCCAGAGTTAATAGGAACTTTAAATATTGGCTGGTGTGGCATATTTCTCATATATTTTTGTTGGTAAATCCATGGGTATTCTTATCATTCAGATGTAGACACTTCACTCACAAAGCTAGCTGTCTATCCACCCCTAACTCCATATGTAGTCAGTAAAAAAAAAAGAGAGCGCATATTAGAAAAACTCAGTAGCTCCTTTTTGAAATCAGAATCTGCATTATTTTCTCCCTTTGTGCCTCTCTCCTCCCTTCCCCCTTTCTACTGCCTAAACTGGGAGTCTAGGGAAACTAGCTGGATCTAATAAAAATTCTACTGATTTAATAATTTACATTACTTATTTGAACATTGTTATTTTGTCTGTTGGCTACCTGTTAAAAGAATTTCTCACTGAAACACTGACTCTGGAAAAATCCCCCAACTATTCATTGTATAGACAAAACTAATTAAAAGAAAAATGCTGTAAGGTGATGGACCATGAGGTTTTCTTCTATTCATTCTGATTCCTACCCCAAATATTTTCAACTGTTTTGAGATAGGACTGATAAACCTCAATCACAATAGGAGATAAATCATAGTCACTAGGTGCATCCTGCACATACAGGATGGCTAATCCGGATGTTTTTGTTGGGTACTTCATAAAAGTGTCTTCCAGAAGAGCTTGATTCAGTGAAGAGGCCTTCAACCACACATTAGCCACAATGAGCTGTGGTGATGTTTCATTGATATTCCTAGTAAGTTAATGCAGCTGAAAAGGACACACCTCACAGTTACCAACACTTCTGAATTAAATAAGCAGGGCAACACAGCAAAACCCTAAAGCTGAGAGGTTTCAGCCTGTGGAACTTGTCAACAGAGGCAGTGGTGAGCACAAGCAGGTTAGTGAGAATCTCCTCTCTCAACCCAAGGCCAATGTAAATCATTCTGTCTTTCATAACAGTTGTGTCACATGTTCCTAAAAGGACTAAAATTCAAAATCTAGGGACAGATTCTTAGATCTGTTTCTCCTGAATTCAGCCATGTTGGCTATCATATGAACTCCATTAGTTTGCATCTGAAACTCATACAAAAAGTAAAAAAACTCACAAACCCTGAAAAACCCACCCATAGGAGTAAGACATATTTTTATCCTTCTAATCTACTTCTTTACTATCCCTCAACAGGAGGTCTTCTCACCACAGAGGTATCTTTTGCTTCTACAAATAGGCTATAGAAGAAAAGATCAGTTTCATGTCAAATTTAGGACAAACTCTGGATAAAATTTGAAAGTGACAGCATTTGAAAGTGACAGAGTCAAATGCTTGATAGCAGTGTCTTCGGCAGTTCCTCAGGACCTGCTTTGAACTTCTGAGGATCCTAGATGTATATTTTATTATGAAACCAAAGCACATACTACATTTGGCAAAGATTTCAGCAACTTTTAGGAAAACCTTGAAATCACTGGAAATAAAGGCCTGATGGTCTCAGTGCGAAATAAAGTGGTTTAATAAGATCACTTTTCTCCTTCCTCCTTCAAATCAGGCAAAGCTTAATATTTCAGCTGCTTTCACTTTGATGAAAATGCAAAATCAAAGCAAAAAGTGATATACAAACAAAAAAAATTTCTTTTAGTACAAAACTTCAAAACTCCAATAAAACGCACAAAGAAAAACACAGCTCTCAGATTCCCTCATGCAGAAAAAATCCTCAGGTGCTATGTTAAGCTACTACTGGCATAATTAAAGGAGTGTAAATATGTGAAGCCATACTAAATAACATGACCCAAAGCACTTTAAAGCCTTCTGGAATCTTACTGGCTATGGAAGTCAGGCTTCCACAGCTGTGATTACAAATAACTGGATTCAATATCCCTGCTAATGTAATCAACAGCGAGTTGGTTTGGTTTCAAGACAGCCACTATCCTTCCTTCTTAAAAATCATCCATATATGTCATGAATTAATCTTTGAAGTCACAATATGTTTTGCAAGAGACCACATGTACATAGATGTGCCTGTAAGAGTTTGAGAAAAACATCATATCAAGCATGTCGCATATTGCAGACAGTTTTTGTTCTTTCTTTCACACTAAGTTTTGCCCCGTGGCCTGGTCCTTAGTATGGAAATGAAGAGTGCTTCTGACCCCTGTCCAAGTTCCTGTCTTGATGGCACTGGAGACTTCCTCTTCTTATCAAGTATGGAAACATCTCTTCCCTTCTCCACTTGCCATGAAGACTTAGCAGGAGGCAGAGATCCTTCTCCATTATTAGAAGCCAGGTCCTGCACCACCTCCCTTCTCCTTCTGGGTAAAGGTGTAGTCAGAGCTAAGAGGTGACCAACTGGTCTGTGCATCTTGCTTTAGTGATGAGCAGGACCATCACTGTTGTGAGCTCTCAGTTCAGCTGCAAACACTTCACAGCAGTCTAAATCCCACCATATAGCCCTCTTCACAGCCAAACCAGATGCAAGTGGCATTATAAATATAGCAGTGCTTGCCATCTCGTAAGTGCCATCTTTCTACCTGCTTGAGTGTCGTATTTCTTTCTCTTTTTCCTTATTATGTTTTTCAGTATGGATAGGGGGATTTTCATCAGCTTAGCTCTACTTTGGAGAATGATTCACAGATTGAAGTCAAATGTGCTGGGTATCTACATTTGCCTTGCAAGTACAGACTGGTAGCAGATCACCAGACAGAAAGCCCATTTGGAGTGTGCATCACTTAACTGACTTGACATAGACTGATTTAGAAATACCAAGCCTGTTCAGTGTTGTGCTCACACAAACATTTTACAGGGCAGAGCTGTGACTGAAGGCTGCAGAGAAGATGCTGAATACTAACAGGGTAGCCTGTAATTTAACTCTAGTTGAAATTTGGAGCTGCTATTCATAGGATTCATACATTTCAATATACAATTTCAGCTAAACTCTGCATTTTACTGACAAATTAACTCTACTATTTTACTCCATCAATAATTTCTGGTGAAAAAATAAAGCTAAAGTATGCTTACTATGAGAACTATAGTAATATTATGGACTGTGAATTATCTTTTAGTACCATGCATCCAGAGAAGGCTGGAGTGTTAAGTGCACTTGAATTGTAATATACACACAAAAAAGGAGCATCTCTCTTCTTTCCCTCCTATCTGTAGAACAAAGTTTTATGGAAAAGCATGCCAGCACAGAAAATATGCCTGTGAATCATTTCAACTTAACTAACACTATGCTAGTTACAAATCAAACAGGTTCCCAAGCACAAAGTTTGTCTGCCTTAACATTGTGGATTCAAGTTTGACTCCTTGCTTTGTTCTAACAAAACAAAACCAGCAAAGAACAATGTGACCCTGACCATTCTTTAGCCCTTCAGACAAAAATGTTCCCTTTTAATATTCAGACAAGCTATGGCATGAAGAGGTCCCATGAGAACAAACACCTGCTGCTTTTCTGGGGAGCATTGACAACCTATTTTTTCAAAAACTTCTACATTCCTAGGGCTGTGTTGGGGGATGGGCACAGGCTAGGGAGTTAACGACTGCCATCAAGTTCCCGGAGCAAGACAAAGACAGCGATCGAGGCCTGAGGCAGACCTCGCCAGGTTGGAGCCAGAGCCGCGTGATGTCCCTGGCGGCCTGGGGGAGGTGCTGAAGAACTAGTGAACAAGGCACCCCTGATCACCTGAAGACAAAGGAGGAAAGAGAGAAACCGCAAGGGGAGGGTTCTACATTGATGGATGTAACATGTGACCAATCGGAGTGAGTAGTGGGCATGGTTAACCATAACTGTATATAAACTTGTCTGGTGCTCTCAATAAACGGATTCTGCCTGATCACATTGATCATGAATGTCAGCCCCTTCTTGCTTTATGGCTGTTTTGTAAAGAAAATGGAAACACTTGTGTTCTCAGGATATAGTCTGTGTTTCAATGCAGATGCAGACAATATTCTCTTCCCACTGTACCACAAAAGCATGCTCCACCTGCAGCCTCACAACAGTTTTATTACTCAGAGGACCAACAAAGTAGCTTTAGAGGCAAGGGTACTCTAATGTTCCAGCAGCAAACTTTCCTTGAACATGTGTGCATACAAGCATTTAGACTGAAATAGGCATCCACAGGCACACTATGCACCTCTTACCCCTTCTTTCTACACTGAGGGTGCTTTTCTATTTCTTTAATGTACATACATGCCTTAATGATAACATAAGGGGAATTTGCCAGGGCTCACTGTGAACACTTGTTATCTGCAAAAACTGCAATAGTCTGGCTTCTGTATCTGCTCTGGCAGCACCAGGAATTGGGGTCTGATGATGATGGAAGCTAGCATAAAGCTGATGGCATTTATCATCCAGTGATTAGAGGATACTTTCCCTCTCCCAAATCTCTAGTCCTTCTCTGTCTAGTTAAAGGAGATTTTTACTAGGCTTATTTCTGAAAAGCTCACCGATAGGCAGAGAAGCTTTGTAAGACTCAAATATGACACAGAACTATGTTATTCCAACTGGTATTTGCCAAATCCATTCTTAAAATCCTTAAGTGCCAGAAATACCCACCCACTCCACAGTGATCTATGCTAGTGCTTCACCAGGCTCATGACTAAAAATACTTTCTTAAAGTCAGATGTTAACCTCTTGCCAGGATTTGTATCCCGTTTTGTCCTCTCATGGAAACATAGAGAGCAGTAAGTCTGAAAGAAAGATGTCACACTGGATGGAAGCCTCGCCATGCAAAATGCTTCAGCACTGCCTCTGCTCTGTAACTGTTGCATCCAGTGATGACTAAACTTTTTTCCACACTCTGGAGTTGAGATCAAGACTTGGATTTATATTCAGACTTTCTTCCAAAAAAGGAGCTGTGCTGCTATATCTTTTACTGATAGAAGGCAAGCAAAGCAAAGTCAAAGACAAAGGGAAGAAAGGAAAGCCTAAATCAGACAGTAATAGGCTTTAAGCTTGATGCGATCTAGACAAGGAGTTTTCCTCCATAGTCCTCATTCATCTAATGGAAAGCAATGGTCCAGCCTGAGCAAGGCAGGCATGTGTGCTGCAGTTTTCTCTGGGAAGCAATGGGAACTAGGCACTGACTTCTCACTGAGAATTGTCAGTTGCTCTCAGCCCTGGATTTTGACTAGTGGGTTTAAGAACACTCTCAGACCTTGCTGAGGATCACCAGAAAAGAAGCCAAATGATAGTGTTTATGACCTAGAATCACAGAAACACAGAATGGTAGGGTTTGGGAGAGACTTCTGGAGAACATCCAGTCCGTCTCCCTCATCAGAGCAGGTTAATCCACAGCAGGTTGCAGAGGAATGTGTCCTGATGGGCTTTGAGTATCTCCAGAGGTGGAGATTCCACCACACTTTTGTGCAGTCTGTTACAGGCTCTGTCACCCTGAAAGTTTAGATGGAATTTACTATGTTCTGTCACTGGGCACCAGTGAAAAAAGACTGGCCCCATCTTTCTAACATTCATTTATAAGCATTGGTAAGATTGCTAAATCATGATGCTTCATATTCTGCCAAAAGCTCAGACAGACCTTCTCAAATAAAAGCAGGAGTCTAACTCCCACCAGAATCAGTCACATCACTGAAATGAATGGGAGGTCGGTACCATGCACTTTGGAGTAGCTGAGCAGTGGCTAATACTCTTCCCAGAGTCAATCCGTGAGAAGGCTGTCACTTTGTTTTCCTACTTGAAACAAAGAAATTGTGACATTTTCCCCACTGCCTTGGTTTCCAGTAAGGGAGAGAGATTTATCCAGGTTAGAAAATGTGACAACCAAATATTTATCCCTTTGCATAAGCTGAGTCAGATCTTTTAAACAGGCGCATTTTTAGTATATTTAGGCACAGTTCACTGCTTGCTCTCACATCAAAACGAGCTCTAGATCCCAATCTAACAAGAATCCAGATTGCTTTTCTGTTTTAAAATGACACTTCCATAATTTTCCCCACTATGAAAGAAGTTCCTGAAATCCAAGAACTGACAGTGTCTGTATATCAGACTGAGCTGCCCAGCCACATCCAAAAGCTGCACCTGTCAGTGCATAGGAATTACATGAGCAAGGCTGTTTGCTCAGAAGTGGAAGCAACTGCTTTTGACCAGTTCCCTCCCTTGCAAGCATCCTGACATGCCTCAGCACAGGTATCAGTAACAAAAAATAATTTTAAAGCTGTGTCTGATATCAGTGCTTCTGTGCAATTCATAGACTCACATCCATGAGAGATGGCAGAACCTCTTTCTCCTCTTGACAGAACAGAGAGCCTGGAGAAGGAAAAAGGAAAAAGGAATGGCACTGATGGAGGTGTATTCAAGAACTGAGCTCCTGAGACTGAGACTGTACAGAGATGTTCAAGAGCACAGTGCACAAAACCCAGCTCCCTAGGTGGCTTGACCGCAGAATGTCACAAAGTGAAGTATGCAGCTAAAGTATCTGTGATGGAGGCTAAGTTACAGTCAAGTGTGTCTGGTTCTCTTTCTTAATTGCCCAAAAAAGATTTAGAATTAGACTTTTGTTGAAGTTTGAACAGAGTTTGAGGCCTGATTGTGCTTTGACCTTTAAAAGGCAGACATCAAGGAACCTGGGGCTGAGAAGACACCACAGATACTCCTGGCTTGTGTTTTCAAATGTCCTCTAAAATATGGCTGAGCAACATTTAGTATTCATGGGGATAATAAAATCCTGGGTGGCAGTAAAAGCAATATATACATTCCATCAGAAATCTAAAACATGTTAACAGACAGACAGAAATCATCAGAGGGATGTGAGAAACTTGTAAATTAACAACAAATGTGGGGAGAGGAAGTGCAGAACAAATACACTGATGTTTTTCACAATCATGGAGGAGTTTAATCCACTGTTTAAAAAGCATATGCTACACTAAACATTAGATGGGTAACAGGCAAGAGATACTTGGCAGTGGCCCATGGAAATATAAACACATTTGTTTCATTGTGTATCTTTTTCTTTAAATATTTACTTTCAGTGTTTTTCAAGTATACATTTTTTCATCCTATATGCACAACAAGTTATCTTTCCAAAGCAGACTTGGGAAGCAACACACTCAAGGCTTGAGTCCAGTGGCTCTTCATTTGGATTTAGTTCATTTCCTGAAGGGAAAATAGCTGTATCTGACTTCCTCCACTTCTCCCAGTCCCCTATGCCCTACTACTGTGTTTGATAGCCTTTTTGGAAAAGATTGTAGAGAACAGAGACTAAATGGATTTGAAAAACAGCAGCTGCTTGCTTCTCCCCTTTTGCATAGGCTGAAGCATCTAGGAAGAAGGTAGGTTTCAACTCCATGGCTGCATGCAATAGGAGTGCAGAAATTTGTCACCTTCTTAGTTCACTTAATACTGTCCCTTCTTAGGCCTTGGATGCAGCTTGGATGGAGCACCACACTGTGAAATGGAATGGAATGGAATGGAATGCAATTGAGAAACTGGAAGAGGTACATTCACTAGTATGGGCATTTCCAGGGTTGGCTCATGCTGTACCTTGGAGGTCATTCTATGTGAATTTTCAGTGCCATTCAGCAAGGCTGGATTTATGCCTGAATGTGTGCAGGGACATAAGTCATATGATACAGCACTGGAGTTGAAGGCCAGGAGAGGTGGCATTGCTAATAAAAGACCAGGAATCCACACAAGGTTCTCCACTGTAGTCCTGGGCTTCCATTGATTCTCTTACACCACTGATTTCCTGAAATGCTTCAAGTTGGGAGGAATCCACCACTTGGTGTCTGAGGACCTCCCTCAACTTTTGTCTCCACGTAGAAATCTTAAGCAGCCATAAGAGCATTTAATTTCGTGACATTCTTATATTGAGAGGAGTTGCCATCCATCAGAATTAGGGAAATATACAGAATTATGTGGAGATAAGAGAAAAATAGTGTGCTTCCTGTGTGTTTTTGGAATAGTACAGATCTTCATTTTTTCCCCACTCTAAGAAGTTGCCCAAGAAGATTAATTTTTACTATTATTCCCTACATATCAGTAAAACTTTTTAGATTAGCATGATCTTCCACAGGGCTAGTTGACAAATTAAGGTTTGCTCTGTACTTGTATTTTCTTTTAGTTTTGACTTCTAGAGAGGTTCATATGACACTTAACAAATGTGGGTATTTCTCAGTTAGTTGAGCAATAAAACACTACTTGTGCAGAGACTGGAAAGTAAGTGAATGACAAATAAACACAGGAGAAGTACATTTGTTAATATTTACTCCAGCATTTTTCATCTATCTCACATCTTGCAGAGGGGGGAAAATTAGTTAAAAGAAAGGACTGCAAAACATATTTAACTCCACAGGGGGGATCTGCATCTCATAAAAGTTGAAAGATAATCTAGTCCTTTCTTCTTTGAAGTTTATGGACAATTTAGAATGGCATAATTAAAAGGGTAAACCCTAATGGAAAGCCAAACACTGCTATGTTCAGAGCCAGACAGAAGAATCAGGCAGAAGTTCTCCAGAAAAACCCATGAACGTCTTTTTTGCAGGACTTCAGTTATTTTTTTTTTACTCATTCTCCTTTTGAATTGTTTCTTGATTTGAAAAGTATGTTTTCTATCTCAAAAATATCTGATGTAGGAAGAACATGATGTTTTAACAATTTGCTTTTAAAGTCACATTAGAAATAATAAAATATTCTAACAAAAAATAATTATTTAACACAAACAATGAAAAAGGAAGACTAGGTATGCCTCTATTATTTACATGTAGCAATTATTTTGGCTCTTACAAGGGTACCTACTATATTATAAACCTTACGTATGCTGCAACTGTATCTCATTATAGCTTTAATTTCTTTGTCTACTTTTTTGCTAGTAAGATCCTCAAACCCTTATTTATATTATTACCTACTATAAAATGTGATTTTAATATGTCTTATTTTTTAAAAAAGCAAAATTAATATTTTTAAATAGTATGAGAAGTTTTAACTTAGTCTCCTAATTAGTTCTCCAAATGATTATAACAATTTTGATCTGATCCTGTACCATTCATGTGTGTGACACATGTGACTTCCAGCAAAACTGCAGAGGAGAAAGGTTTGGGGCAATTTGGGCTTTAGGCCATCTCCTCTACTTTTTCCTTGAGGATCAGACACTGCTGTGTAGTGGCAGCAGTAAGCAATGTGCTGGCTCTTCTTCCACTAGACCATCTGCCCATCGTACACAGTAATCAGAGCACAGATGTGTGAAGATGGGGTCACTGCTCTCAAAGATATTAGGAGTAAGATTCGAGCCATCAAAGAGACCTCATGTGTTTGGGATCTTGGCAAGCTCTGTGCAAAAATTCTGATTGATTTAGACACCCATCATAGTCTGCCACTGAACTAGAGACATCACAAATTTCCTGCTTTTTTGCCAGCCCTTCCTGGTGAAATGTGGTGCCACTGTAATCTCTAGCTGCCAGAATCCACTTCACATGGACAGACATCCCAACAGTGGGGCCCTCTGAACATGCAGAGGAATAAGTGACTCATTTCTCACAATTATGTCTTCAGAGCAGGGCCAAGGCATTCTGGTTGCTTATATGGGTTATTGTGTGACCACCCAAATTCACAGGCTGATCATTTACTGGAACACTTTTTGTAACGAAATATATAGTTGCTGCTGGAGTAATGTAAAGTTTCAGTATTTCAGTGTTTAGGCTCATCATACTTTGCCATGCTGCTGAATGACATTTTTTCAATCTTTCATTGTACTGTACTCACACAAATGACACCAAATCCGTAACTCCACAAAGATTGGCAACATGACACTGTCAAATTAAAAAAATCCAAACAAATATAGGTGAAAATCTGATTGTCACTTGGGAAGAGCACTAAATAAATAATTATAAATTCATTTTTCTTAAAAAAGTGTAAACTACAATTAGAGTTTATTTTGTGCTATGTGCCAAGTAAACATCTCTACAGGACTAATTGAATCATGATTTATGCGTCTGTGGAAGCTGGAACTGTAAATCCAGCCCGAAAGTCAGATTTATTTTGTGTGCAAATGATGCAACTTTTGGTATAGATTAAATGCTATTTTTTTCTTTGATTGTTGCTGAGATGAATTTGGACCATATGTAGGAAGCCTACTGCCATCTAAATATACACCCTATAGAGAGTAAAAAGAAGAAGGACTGAAGAATGTGCCAATAGGCATGAGAAGACTAATCACTGTCAGAAGGACCAGGAATAACAGAAAAGTTTACAGAACCCGCCTCATCTACTTTTTCCCATAATAAATTGAGACAGCATCCCAGGCTGCCATCCACTTCTTCCATCTTCTTCCATGGGAAATTGTCTCTGGGAAAAGATTTTTCTTTAAGCAAGTTGTAAAAGCCATCAAGAAAATAATTTCAGTCTTAGTCATCATTGACAGGCAGCTGCTTTTCTGGGAGCTGCTTATGCAGCATTTGTAGATGCTGTTTGCATTGCTGGTGTTGTCAAACCTGCATTCTGATATGGGCAGCTTGTGAATGTCAAGCTAATTAGCGAAGGCTAATGTCTGGTTTCCTGTAGAGAACTTTTGTGGAGTAATTACCTTCCTCGAGGTCAAACTGCTGTAATTACAGGTCTTTAACTAATCGAGATAAAGGACCTTTGAATATTTTGCACTGAGCCAGCCATTTACCCTGATGGACTTTTATATTAACCTACAAAAATATAGCATATTATGACATGTGATAGCAATGCTTTTCATTGTGCGGGATCTAAACAGTAAAAGTTTTCACCAAAGCCATATAAATTACTAACATCTATTAAAGTCAGGCTTAAGAACAAAGTCACAGTCATACTTCACAGGGTAGACATTCATATATAAACAATCACAAAGCAGATTCTTTCACAGAACTAGATACTTTCACAGAAGTAGATGACACATGAGTAGAGCAAGAAAAAACAATCCTCACAATAATTTCTCATACTTCCTGGTTTTATTTCTTTAAATAGCAGTACTAAATTGTTCTTTGAAGCATCATATTTAGACTGTTTTAAAACAATGAACTTACAAATAGATAGTTTCTCTTGCTTGTGTGTTTTTCTTCCTCTGTCCCCTCTTTGCTCATCACACCTCTCCTTGAGTCTCAGATATTTTGGACTACTATAGGAATGCTGGCAAATATTCCTCCATCTGGCTTCATTATTTCTAAATTTGATTCTCTGAACCTCTTTGGAAACTGTTATTTGACTTACCTCCTTTCTGCATGCGTCTGAGTGGATGAAAACTCTAATTCTCTTTCTTTTTTTTACAAAAAAACCCTTAAAAAACAACCAAGAAAACCCCAACAAAATCAACACAGAGGAAAATACTCAAAAATACCAAACCCCAAGTCCAAAAAAACCACGCACCATGCTTTCAGGATACTGCAAGTCTAGCCTACCATAAAGAAGAAAATGAAGATAAGTGTGTGAGGAAATAAGTAGAGGCTTGATGCCCGTCATCTTCACAAGGTTTTAGCTCACCTTCAGGGTGTCTGGCAAGTTTAGATAACATATTTCCTTTCTTTAAGTAATAGCCATTTTACTATGTTACTAGAAACACATGTAAGTTTAGTTTGGATTCCAGCCACAGATCAAACCCAGTATTTGAGAACAACTTTCAGAATAATCCAATTTATTAGTCTATTTCCTAGCAAGGAAGAAAAGTATATCCATAGTGCTGCTGTAACTGAACAGATTTTTTAAATATGATCATTAAAATTTGCATATTTCTGTGGGGTGTTTTTAGCAGGTGAGTGGTTTTGGATAATTTTTTTCTCTAAATAAACTGTGATTATAGCATGATTAAAGCTTTGCTGTAAAGTAGCAAGCACCTAAAATATAGCAAGATGAACTCTAGCATGGTAAGTTAAGACCAGAAAGGAATATGTTACACATCAGGAAATAGTTTAGCAGAAATTTGGTAGTCATGTATGTAAACTGACAAGAAACAGCACTTAAGTTTTATTAATTTTACAGACATGGCACTCAATATAAAACTTCTCCCTTTTCTGCAACCTCCATCTCACTGTAGGTTCATATATATTCATGCTGAGAATATATCACTCTGCTACTTCCCTAATGTAGTGACATCACTAAGGACAAGTAAGGGATAAATGAGCTCACCTACCTACATATTAACAACTGTTTTCCAAACTATGAAATAAAAATCTGACTTCCTATATGCATATGAACATTAAAAAATATATTTTATATAAACCTTTATATTTGTCTATTTTTTCATTCGACTTCTGCCAAGACATCTGCCTATGAGCTAGTTACTCCGGATTCTTTTAATAGTCAAAAACTATCAAGTCAATTTGGAATGTCGACAAGGGAAGAATTATTCCTTTTAAAAATATTCTGAAATACTTTGGTGTTTCTTACAGAGATGGCTTCTTTCTGTCACCTGAGAAAACTGAGACAACAGTTTTATCAACTTACATAGGAGCAAGGGTGGTGCAAGAGGGTAATTCCCTCCGTTATCAGCCCTTTGCCTCTTGTGTTTGTAACAACAAAGCATTACCTTTGACTGCTTTTCATAGAGACACTGGGAATTTTTCTGCACCTAATTTTTAGCAGCTCTTCTCCATTGCAGTATTCTGGCAGCTTCACGCTGGGGACATGTTATATCCACATGAGTTTCAGTTTCCCTGAATTTGCCAGCACAGGCTCTCCATCTTTCTAAATGTGCATTGTCCTACAACAGATGGCCTGTTTCAGCCTTTCACAAGCTATGTAATGTGGTGATTCTTCTACTGTCTTTCCCCTTCCCACCCTGTATAAGTTTTCAATCACAATATATTAAAAAAAAAAAGGTATACAAGAACCTCAAGGCAAAGAATCAGAGGCCAGTTGTAGGTGAAGCATTTAGTTGCCTTTAGTTCATTAAAACTGTGTAGTGTTAAATATGAGTTCTGTTTTAAAGGGTGATTTGTGTGCCAGGACAGACCATAGGCACGTGTATAATGATCCAATCTGGGTAGGCTGTAAAATGCTAAAATGTTTCAGTCTGAGACATGTGTGGGGGACTGGGTCCCTGCAATAAGTCAGTTGTGACTTTTAAAGAGACAGGGATCCAAGGCAGCTGGTGAAGCAGAAGAAAGAATATGCTGCAATGCAGCATCCATGCTAATGAGATATGGGCTTGATTAAGATCTTCCAAGAGCAAGATTTTTGCATGTGACAAATCTGACTTGTCCATGGCACAAAATTTCTCTTGTCCTTCAATGACAGGGAATGAAGCACCTACTATGGTTTGTGCAATTGTAAAAACAAAATTAATTCCAGCATTTTCCAGTACAAAGACAAATTCCCAGAGAAGCAGCAGAAAACCAGATACAGTGGCAGAATACAATCTTTTTTCTATCCATCCGCCTGCTGGCAAAACCAAAAGGCCACCGAATGTATGATACCAACAGATATTGCACAATATTTGGGTTTTCATCCTTTAATCCATGTATACCAATTCCAGAGAAAAACTACGAGTCTGCTGTTCTCCAGCAAATCCTGGGAAAACACAGAAAAGAGTATTTGCAAGTAGGTCCCTGAGCTGGATGGGTAACTGTCCAGTGACTTCCTGTTATTAGCATGAGTAGTGTAAGTTTTAACAGCTAAACGTTAGAGGGGAGATGAACTGGAATTGATTCTTCACATCTGTTCTGACTTTCCTCAGATTGCTGGGAACTTAACACCTTCTTCTTCGCACCTTCTGGTCTCCCAAATGTATAGGAATACCTTCCCCACCTCTGGAAATTTCAGTGGAAGGTGTTGGATATACCAAATGTTATTTATGAAAGAAATAAGATGGTGATTAGCTTCCTGTAAGCAGAAGGAAGTACTTTAATTTGATGTTGAAATTGTGGTCTGAGCAGTGCATTTGTAGACTAATACACACTTCTAGTCATAGAAGAAGAAAATACTAGAGAAACAGATATTTCTAATTTATGGACATAAAAATTGAAAGTTAAATTTAAAAGGTCTGCAGTTGTTTGACCTTTCTGCTTAGTGGATTGGAAATTGTCAAACTGAGTCACATTTGCTTTTAGCTTTCTGTTGTATCAACAACAAACATAAGGCTACTTCTTTTCAAGTTTGGAACTCTTCTAAAGCCATTTGAAGTTATGGGGGCTTTTTTTCAGTCAAAAGATCTCTATATCACAAGCCTTTTCCAGCTGATAAGATAGTCCTTAAAGATGTTTTTCAGTAAACAGGATACTTTTCTAGATATGAGGCCTAAGTTTTACTTTGACTATATGATTTGAGTTTGGTTTTATTTTTTTTTAAACCACAAAATAAAAACATATATTTAAGGTTGGGTGTACGGCATATATTTGTTAGAAGAAGTAATAAATGACTGATTTAATACTCAGTGCCCAGTGAACTGCAAAATTCTCAAAGTATTTACTGAATAAGCTCGGAGACAATTTGCTTTGCTCTAAGGCAATGCAGTGTGAAACTTGTGCAAGGTATCTTCACAGAGTCTGTACTTGCTTGGGGACCTCGCACTTCATTTGTGTATGCTCACACCTTCCACAGTGACCCTCTGAAACTTGTACCATGCCTGAACAGAGTGCATTTGAAAGCCTTCCAGAGTTTGTTCAAGGACCCCATCAATCATGGGGATGACAGTATGTTTAGATAAGAGAGTTGACAGGCTTGGACACCCTTTCTGGTGTTCCCTTCCCTTCTCGCATTTTAAACCAAAGTCCCTGAAAACACACCAGCTGCTGTTGAGGAGTGGGACCCTGAAAGTATTTTCCAGCTGTTACTTTGAGAATGGGCTGGAGATTCAAAAGACACCATACCTAACGAAACACATGGAACACAGCCCCATTTCTCTCACAATCACATGAAAGAATATAAGGCCAGTTCTTGAATGCTCCAATTTAAAACAAAAGCTGAAACAATAGCTCTGGGCAAATGCAGTGTTGTCACTGAACATCCTGCTTTGTAAGCAAGCTGTACAGAGTGAAGCAGTAATGACAGGTCCCAAATCAGAGGCATTACAGAGCAAAAGGTGCTGCTGCGGCTGGGGTAGTCCTAGCCTGCCTCCAGTGGGCCGGCTGGAGGGAAAAGCAGTGCTGACACAGGAGCCAATCACAGCAATTTCACAGTAGCTTGCCATGGGGAAGTGGAAGACAACTTCCAAGAGGTGTCTTGCTTTCTGGGTGGGCTAGCCCAGAACCACACATAACTTTATTGCATAGGGCTGCAAAGTTCAAAGGAAGCTCTGGGAAAGAGAAACAGCAGCTCACAGTGCTGAGTCCAATCTGCTATACCACACATGGTTAAAGTACACACTATCAGTAATCAAGGGAAGGACCTCCCTGAAGCACAAATGGCAGTAGGGGTACCCTTCTATAAATATCCTGAGAAATAGCAATGTTTCCCATTCCAGTTGCCTGAGTGACTTTATCTCCTTTGATAGCTCACAAATGTTCCCTTGGTTTTAGTATTTACCAGTGTCGCGTGTATTGTTGATCAAAAAAAGTGCATGGGAAAATGCAGCTAAGCACAATAGGCATGGGTTGAAATGCATTCAGTAGGAATTTTTTTAGGGTTGGGGTTGTGTCCCTTCTTTTTTTTTTTTTCAATCCTTCTATTTCCTATACTGTTTCGGTTATGTTCGAACCACCTATAAAGAGTCAGAGCAACCTCAAGCAAGCTACCCGGACCCAAGGAATAAAAACCATACCCACAAAATGGCAAAGGACAGTTTCACCCTGGCCCTTTTTCTTCTGCTGAGGACACCACAAAGGAAGAACATAAGAAAGGCCTCCAAGCTAGCTCAAGGGATTTGAGTAATCTTTTGTAGGTCTGCATATTCAATTCTGGGATCAGGTTTGGATGATGATAACCACAGTTCATAGGAGAATTTGTCATGATACCTTTTCACTAATAATTAGGAAATATGTATCAGACTTCACAGAATGCTGTGAAATAAGCTATATTTAAAATAATACAAAGTACCAACAAAGCATGAAATATGAAATACATGATCATGCTCCTTAGAAAAAGAAACAGCAAGTTTCCCTGGGAAAATAGTGTCTTTGTTCCATGATGGATGTGAAAATCCAATTACTATATTGATTCAGATTTAAATCAGACAGTTCATGTTAGAAATCAGAAAAAAAATCCCTTTTTGCTGTTCATGTGCTTGGAAATGGTAAGCAGGACTTACAAATAGCTACAGGAACGGGACTGAAATATGAAATTCAGCATGAATACTGGCATTTCCTTACCAGAATGGATAAACAAAACTTAACAAGAATGAACCACTTCTCAGAGGTACTGAGGGATGGACTCAATTTGATTTCAGGCTGGATGTTTGCAGCAGAAAGGAGGGAGGAAGACACATCTTCATGGCAAATATCCTGTGAAATATAATAGGGACCATTCTGCACAATCTTCTACTAATGGGGGATTACATCCTTGTTACAGAATTGGAAAATTTGTGAGTTCTATGAAATCATATTGCTACACAGACAACATCCTACTCAGCCAAAGAGGAGGGGCATTAGGTGGAAGAGACCACCTGAGACATAGCTTCTCAGATCAGAGAGTCCTTCAGAGTTTTGTATCTCATCTGAATTCTGAAAAGGCGTTTTCTTCTGCTTGAGCTAAAAAAAAAAGGAAGTAGAATTTCTTGAAGATGATTTTACTTCTTAAATTGGAGGGGTATAATTTCTTGGACAAACAGAAGGATGACTGCTAGCAAGTGAAGTTTCTAGTGCTTAAAACTTGCAAGAGACACCCACTCATGCCTTCTGCTTGCCATGCACATGTGAAGCCCTGCAAGAGGAGAAAAGGTGATTTTATCCTGACCTTGAATCTTTTCCTGAATTCAAACTGCAATTTTGCCCGAAATATTGTCCTAATAGTCAGCCTGCTTATGTAGGCTTCATGTCTTCCACATGGTATGCATGTGTGGCAGATTGTTAGGTAGAAGCAGTGATAAAAATAGGCCTGTTAAATATCCCTTTCATTTGGTACATCCTACTGAATAATTGCACAGAAATATCAAAGTAATTACAGAAGATATTATATATTTGCACAATAAATACTACTTACATTAAGTATAGCTTAATGTATAGCTTTCTTTGAGAAAGTTTTCTAACATAGTCAAAGCCTTTCCTCATTTCCACAAACTTACTTTCATATTTAGCTGAAAAAAAATAAATGGCAGAGTTTATTTCCTAGATCTCTGGTTTTGCCCTCAAAATATAATACTTAGACACACATTTACAAATTCTAGTCACTGCCATATTTTATCCATGCTAGAATTACTTATGCTAATACCGTAACTCTTTGTTATATGGTTACAAAAAGTAATTTTTGAAATACATCCAGGATACAGCTTTGGTATTATGGACACTAACTGCCCAAATAATCTGCTTCATTAATATAAATTTTAGGCTAACATATAAAATCATGACAAGAATTTTATTCCTCCATCCATGTTAATTTCCACATATTAGAGCACAATTTTACATGGACATTTCATTTGTATGTTCCAAGATACAAATTCCTTTTAGTCCATTACATAAATTAACACAACTTTTAGACAGACTTCTCAAAGCATATCAGCACCTATGTATATGGTCAGAATTTGTGTTTGCTGAACAAAGGTGAGGTAGAGACAAAAAATACCTTTAAATACTCAGGAGTGATTAAAACTATGCACTCCAGTAAGCTTCTTGAGCTTGATGTGATACTCCGAATGGTGTGTTTGTTGAATAAGGAGCTTACACTTTATACTTAAAATTATTTGCCATTAAGTTTTTCTTGGATTTGGTGGAATTTATACTTTTAAAATATAATTGACTAGTGTTAATTCTAATGTATTTGTATTTGACCTATACCCATGATGGAAATACTGTAATGGAACTGAAATTCTATAACAATTTCCTGCTTCAGTACTTAAAAAAGATAAAGTTGATAAAAACATTGAGGACTTCTATGATTTCCTGTAGACATATTTTACAGGTTTGATCATGATAGATTTTTCAGGTACAGTTACTCTTTCCCTTAATGACACAGATATTGTCTTCATCCTGTTGTAGACTCTTATTGCTGAGGAATGAAATATGAGTTGATCTCCTTGCAAGAATTACATGCTCTGTCTTTCCATGGATTGAACCTGATTATGACTTATACCTTGTGAATGACCTTTTAATATGGACACAGCATGTAAGAAGCAAACGGAATTTAAAAGGTTATCTTAAATTAATGCTAATAAAATAAAATAAATTAGATGCACTTACTGCTACAGTCAGCCCATCTTAACTCCGGATTTAACATCTACCAAGCTTTTTTTTTGAGGAGTGTATTGTACTACAAAAATCTAATTTCCCTTGAACAAAGGTGTGCATTTATTGGGCATCTGGGTAAGAAGTCACAAAATCTCATCAAAGAAGAAAAATCAAGCTGCATAAATCCTTTTTACTTGGTACTTTGGTATAAGTATTTGGTTAGGATGGCACTGCTCTGATCTCAACAAGAATTTCAGCAACATGACAGAAACTGGATTGTATTCATTGGCCAGATGGTAAAAAAGAAAAAAAGAGCAGCAGAGAGAACTTCCTATTAATAAAATCCTTTTCATTTCTGCAACTTACAATGTATTTAAAATTTCAGGAATAATTTATCCCATTTCTAAGTTAGCCATGAACTTCTTCTATCTTTAAGAAAAATGCATTTTCTTCATACTCTGCTAAAGGCGCTTAAAAACGGCAATGAATACCCCTGTCCAAGTGTATTAACATTGTTGTTTCACATGAATAATACAGGTGAGTGTCAAATAAGATCCAGATCTTATTTGAGGCAGGACATGGGTGTCATATGAAGAATGCAGACACATCTGGGGCAAGCACTAGTTCATAATTTTTGCCATTTTGGGCTCAGGCCACGCCCTTTTGCCAGTATGCCACCACAGGCCATGCAGTCCTTTTAAAGTTTTCCCGTCCTGCTTTCTGCTTGTTACCTTGTGGTTTAGCATATTTTTGTTTTAAGAAATGCAGAAAAATATTTCAAAGAAAAATGGTGATAATTTCATTACATCTGAGCATGAGGCTCAGGAAAAGAGCAACTCGCAGGAGCTGCCTGCCTGGCAGGCAGGTGATTGAACAGTCTTATCTGACTTCAACAACTCTGGATGCATTGATGAAAAGAGGAATGGTGCCTTTTTATCCCATTGGTCAAAGTAACAGCCCTTTCTATCTCTCATGCCACCGGGATTGTTTGGAGATACCTGTGAAATAACTGTTAAATAAGCAGTTATTACTCTTGCCATGATGATTATAAAACTGCACCCTCAGTAGCTTCTATGCACCCTCAAGGTCTTCTATGAAAGTTCTTTTCAGTAGGATACTCATTTAAAATCTTTATTTTGGACACAGTGTTTTAAAATGCTTATAGGTTTCTCCCTTGGCACATTATCCCTGATTGAGTGAGAAAGAATCTCCAGGTAACTCCAAACCTGTGCTGATTTTCCTTTACATTTTGGTACACAACTTGCCATAAAACTGCTTAGTATTGGTTCTGAGTCATCAAAAAGGTAAGTATTTGAAAACAAGCAAAACCAGCCTCAAGTATGCTCACTTGGTTTTACTTGCATAATCACTACTAGAAGCACTTAGAGGCATTATTACTACAAATATTTTGGGGTTTGTTTTTTTTTTTCCCCAACAATAAGAAACATAATTTTTATGAGCACCACAAAGTTGTAGTCATATCCTCTTGGGTTATAATTTTTGGAGACTTGAAAAACAAAGCAGCCTGAGATTGATCAGCACTTTGTCCCTCGTGAAATAATATTACACAGTTGTGCTTGGGAGCTGAGTACCCACTTGATTTTTCTCTTCCTATCTATACTGACTCAAGATAATTTCCTGCCAGAGGTCCCGATTTTCTTTCTGATAAGTCATAAACAGTTGTCCTGACTGCATGCTAAAATTAAATGCCTCTTTGAATCCCCAGAGCTTGGTATGTTCTCTCGGTCAAGTTACATTTTGAAAAATTGCACACTACATCTTAAATTCCAGTCTACATTCAGCTGGATACAGTACTTACCACTTTCCAGATTAAAATGTAACAATTGCAGGTTTCCTTTTAAACAGCTGCTGCACTCCACTCTCCCTCCCCTCCAGGTGGCTGCACTTCACTGGTGGGTAAAGTGATTTCTGTTTACAGAAAAAGCAGATTTTATAGTTTAGAAATGGTTTTAAGTTCCTTTGGGAGGAAAGGCACGATGCAGGAATGTAAGCTATTCTGATTGTTGTTAACAGAGGGGGACAAAACCCCACAGGAATTAGGCCAAAACTGAACTCCTGTAAAAACTTCCAGGTGTTCCCTCTGGCACATGGGGAATCACTCTTTAAGGATCCCATGTGAGCTGGGGCAGGGTTTGTTCTCAGGGGCAGGTGGCAAAGGTTTGATTTGAGAAAACCACAGCAATTTATTGTCTTAGACAACCACCCTATCACCCTGTACTTTCTCCTCATTCTGGAAGGGGAATCAGGAAAAAACAAGGAAAGCCAACAGCTGAAATATAAACAGATTTAATAGAATGAGACTAGGTAATAAACATTAATAACACTAAAGAACCAGCACTGATTCCAACATTAATATAAAACCTACAAGAACGAGACTCAGCCAATTCTATCAGCAGGAAGCTCTGCAGTGCCAGCAGGGTAAAGGAAATGTCACACTCTGAGCACTATGGCTTCAGGAAGGGCTCAGGTGTCCAGCACCGGGGTAACAATTTTTCTGGACCACTGCCATCAAGGAAGAGAGTGATTATGAACCAAACTTTACAATATTTATTGAATGTGACATTCATGATATTAAATAATCCTATTGACCAGCCTGGGTCAAGTGCTCAGCCTTTGCTCCTCATCCTTGCACCTGGCTAACTCAAAAACACTGAGACCTTGAAACTCACACATACCACAGCTGGTTAAGAAATAAATATTTTCATTAACTGAGACACTAGCATCTTCTAAAATTGTGTTTTTCCTAGACCTTAGAAGAGAAACTAAGCCTGTATCACACAGACCAGGACACTGTGTTGTACTGGTGATCAAATGGCAGCTGGTGCATAGGTTTGCCTCTCTCTGCCTGAAATATCTGTATGTCAGTCCTGTTTTGAGGACCATCTCAGTGGCTAGTCCAGCCCTAACCACACAACATCCAACAGTAATAATGGGTATTTCTCTGTTGCATAGAAATCTTGCAAGCCTAAGTGACCCAACTTTTCAGGAGCTAGAGTGAACTTCCAGTGCCTCACCATCTGGGAAGTGATTACAGGAAGAAACTGGAGACTGCAGACCTACTGCTGTCCACCACTCAGTGTAGTGAGGCAGCATGGCCATCTCATCCCCCTGGCTTCACATAGTGATTGCATTCCCATTGTTGATGGTGTTGTATAAACAATAAATAATAATATTGATAGGTTGATTATAAACTAAGCAAGATATATTAAGATAGATTTTGCATTGCAGGGAAAAAAATAAATTATGAGGTATTACAGTTGCAAACATTTTGTTTTATGTGCTTCTTCCAAGAAGAAAAATATTATGCCAAATGAAAAAGAGGTGTAAGTGAGTAAGTTTTTCAAAATATTCTGAGAAGCTGGTCAGATGAAAGAGTCTGTAATAGTGAGTAAAATAATGCTCAGTCTCTCAGGAAATGTGTGCATGAACCAGGACCTAGAATGATGCTGCATTTCATTCCTTGCAGTGAGCTGGATCAGCAACAAGCTGGGGCTTGTTAGCCTTTCTTGTGGCATTTTTAGAACATTTTCATCTCCTAACAGAACAGGACATTAAAAATAATTTTATCTCAGCTTTCTGAGGATGAACCAGGGTGTCAAGATCAAGGCCAGTTAAGCTAACTGTTCTTGAGCAATGTTTCAGAGTGTCCTGCCTTGCCTTTTGTGGTCTGCCCAGACCTCATGACATTAATACTGAAATTCTACTATGATAAAAATATATGTGATCTTCCTCACTCAAACGTAAAGAAGGCAGTTTAGTACGAACCCCAAGAGCAGTGTCTGAAATTAGCTGAGTGAAACAGTAAGTGGTGGTAGATTTGGGTACATTAACTTCTCTTGGAGGTAAAATTAAATTTTAATTAACTAATGTCTGTTTCCAGGAAACAATGTTGAATTTCCATTAGAATTAATAAAAAATGTCTGACTGAAAAATTAACACAACAGATCAATAGGAAATAATCCTATGTTGAAGATGCTGTTGATGGCATGAAGGATGAAATGAGGCTTTTATATAGCCCAGAGAGTAGGACAGGTTTTTTCTTCCATGATGTAATATAGCCAGGGATTTTCAGCTCTCCCACTGTGTGTCAGTTAGGTTGGGATGTAGGAGGAAAAACAGTGTTCACAATGGGAGTCTATGCTTAGGTGAGAATTCTTTGCTAACACTGCCAGGACAGTGGAAAATACAAAATATAAGCACAGCAGCTCTACTCAGGTAGAGACCTGCAACAGCATCCATGCACCCAATGAAATGCACAAGGCAGACACATTTCAGAGAGTGGGACACATTGGAGCTGTTAAGGTGATAAGTTAGAGCTGGCTTATTGTCTTAACTTCTGAAAGATCTGGGTTGCAAGGGAACTGAAAAAAAAAAGGAGAAATAAAAAATAAATCACAGTCCTCATGCATGGAATCTACATTTACAGCCATGACTTGTGCTCTTGTTGGGAAAAATCCCAGACTGGGAGTAGGCTGGTACAGAAGCAGAGGGGAAGGCAGTTTTAACTTGTTGTAATATTTGTAGATAAACCAGAGAGGAAATCTTATTGCGTTTCATTCTAGGGCCTCCTTGTTTGTTGCCTCTTGTAAATTAGATTTCCTCATTAAATTTGCAATAGCCATATGTGAGTTATTTTAATGACATCATTACATAAGGAATATGGCAGAGCTTCAAATGAAATAAACAATGCACAAGGAAACCTATTCATTTTAATAGCCTGAATGCATTAATGGATGATGTTAAGGAAAATAAAGATCCGAAGTTTAGAAATACTGCTCAGAAAGAAGGCATAAACAACGCCCACTCACATGGTGCAAAAAAGGATAAGAATGAACTAAGTTGTGGAATTTTGTTCAAGGCCTCAGTGTGATTATATACTTTACATCTCTTTCAACATATTTTGTTTAAGTGTGGGAATGCTCTAGCAGACTTACAACTTCCATAGTGTACATTTATTGTAACTACTCAATAAGTCAAATTGCTAGCACATAAAGTCATGTGGAAAAAAGAGGGATTTAAGACATAACATTTGAAGGATCAAAATATGAGAAATAAAGACTTTTTCATCCACCTCTTCTGCATAGTCAAAGCAAAATTCCAACAACAGTGCCGAGGCATGCTAAAAGGAGGCAGATTACTATCAATTTGTAAATGATCTCACATGCAATTTCTCAGCAAATTACAACTCTTACCCGGCTGGCTGCAGTGTATATATGTGTTGCTGCTCATATGAAATGAAATAAAACTGAATTAGGAAGTTAAGCTTTAAAAACATTAAAAAAAAAAGCAGAAAAATAGGCACTACTGCAATCAATCTTACAGTAACTGCCAAAGTACTGTTGCTCTCACTCTGATAATGATCTGTCTAGAGACTCCATATTAAAGTTTTCCAGAAAAACAAAGTAAAACACAATGTAACTAAGCAAAGAGGAATCCTAAGCCTTACCCTTTCCTTTTCAGGCCATAAGTGTGCACACTGCACCCTGACTCATTCTTCAGTCATGCTGCATTCACATTGCCTTTCTGTGCCACTTTCTGAATCTTTATGTTTCATTAGTGTTCATTGCATATTTCTCGCGTATTTCTCACAAGTTATCTAAGCATGAAGATGCAAGCTGCTTGGTCAAGTATGCACCTTGTCCTGAGCTGCTTTGTCCTCCCTGCACAGCTGAATTAGTCAGGGGAATGGGCACTGTGTGAGTGGGCACTGTGTGAGTGGGCATGGTGAGTGGCTCCCAGTCCTCCAAGCAAGGCAGCAGTAAGGCCAGTTATCTACTGTGAATGCAGAAGCTTCTCTGAGGGGAAGTTTTTATCCCCAGGACCACCAGCAATCTGCCCTCCACAAATGCTATTGTGAAGCTGAGGACCAAACAAATTTCAGCCGGCTAAAGAGGAAAGGAAGTGGGAGAAATATCAGTGGATTTGGGGATGATAGTCAAGACACAGGAACTATGCATTCATGTGTGTACATAGACTTCTTTATATTTTGCAGAGGAAGTGGGTCTTGTATAACTGATAGAGTTAAAATATTGGCAGCACAGTCCTGTTGGGAAACAACAGCTGTAGCAACACCAAGAGAAACAACAGCAGCCACCCTCTTGCCTAGCACCTGGGGTGGTCAGTAGTCAGATGTTTCTCCTGTTCATCTCATTACAGCGTGACCAAAATATGTAACTGCAAAAAGGTCCTTTACACTCCTTGGTGCATATAATTTGTTATTCAGAACAGCAGAAGGGAGAGGCAACAACAGCTGCAGGAGCAATAGCAAAGTGTGAAACAGTTTCTGTGAGATTAGACCCTGCTCTGGCAATGTTGCATAGCCAGAAATGGATAAATATAGGAGTGAAAGAACTGCATATTGCAGGGGCAAACAGAGGATAAGCAAGAAAGAAGCCCATTTTACTAAAAAGTCAGCAGTTAAAAAACTGGGGGCTCCCTACTGATGCACTCTTGCTATGATAGCACTGGAGTTAATGAGGTCTCCAAGCCACATCAGCTGGAAGACTCAAATCATGTGGGCAAAGTGGAGCAAGAAATTAAGGTGCGTAAAAATCTACCTGCCTTCCTCTGATTCAGAAAGCATTGCACTAGTTATCACCTTCCTACTTGCTCTAGGGAGTGTGTAGGCCTATGTTTTCAGAAGGTCTTTAGAGCAGGAAGCATACCCTGCTGGCTTGCCTTTTGCTGTCTCAGCACATATTCTTCATTTTCTCTCCCTAACCTGACAAAATTCTTCCACCGTTTTAGCAAGCATTTCACACTAAAAGGTCAAAATTTATCTCAAAAATTTAGTCACATTTGCATTGCAAAGTAAAAGAAGTATACTGCCTTCCACTACATTATCAGTGGATTTACTGACTGAGAATAGGGGCAGGGATTATATGCTGATGGATGTCAGGCTCAGGAGGTTTAGACTGTAGTCTTGTATTTTTCATTAGCCTAGCACTGTCAGTCTTAGAAAGTGTGGTGAGAGTCCCAGGTGCTGCTTTGTGTTTGTCATTCTTTCCTCTACCTGTGCAAAGAAGACTCTCTTGCCTAAACTGCCCTGGTAAGAACATACTTCCTTGCTATTCACTTCTGAAACCAGCACGGCTCTGGGCAACCTCTTCAAGCCATCTCCCCAGACCAGGATGAAATCTCCTTGCCTGTACAGTGACTTCTTTGTGAACTGCCTCAGTGACTATTGTATCACAGCTAGCACAGCTAAGTATTTATAATATTACTTTTGATTTGTTTTCTGATAGAATGACTCCATTTTAGACAGCATTTCTTCAAAGCATTGATGTATTTTTCTTTTTTATCCCTGGATTGCAAATTTAAAAAAATCCCTGAGAGTAATTTTATTAGCTGCTGAAATACGCTAGTGTTCCTGGACTTTGAACTAGAAATAATGATAATAGCCTTTTCTGAGAGTGGAATTTCTGACAGACTTTTTTCTGAAGTTAGACTAAATTATCTTTGTATTACTTTAGCTTTAGTGGTGCATAAATAGTTCTTTCTTTGTCTGCCTTGATGTGAGGGGATAGTAAATATGGTTTGCTTTTTGATCTGAGTTACTTATTTCATGTTGATGGTTAGCCAGATGATACCTGTTATTGGGCAAGCTCAAGAAAGGATCCAAGCCTGTGATCTATCCTGCCACTTAAGAGTACTAGCTGTTCATGGCTGCTGTTCTACCTGAGAGGCCTCTAAGGAAATATGGAGACACAGGAAACTGGGATTGGAGAAATCATCAATAATGTTGCCTGTGTTTCCTGATTCTGCCATTCCCCAATGTGGTGGGCTTTGTAGAGAGCCCTCACTATCTGTGAGCACCCAACTCTGGCTCTGCTGCACGGTCACTAAGGGAAAGCAAAATTTCACACACTGAGTCCATGTTTACTCAGTTTAGTCAATGATCCCTCCTTCTGTTGACTTTGAAGCAAATTCAGGTGCTCTCAGTGCACTGAACAAGCTGTGTTTTCTTTGAGCAAGCTCCCCACCCCATCTGAGGCGATATATACTATCCTGGTAAAATACATATGCAATTTGGAAGCAGATTGCTTGGCTCCATTCCTTGGGATGGCAAGATTTTCATACAACACTTTCACACAGAGGCTTACCCAAACCTACATATTTAAAACCTACATATTTAAAAACAATTTTTCTAGTGCTGGTGAGAGTGAATTCTGAGTTGCATGCACCACAGCCAATCACAGAATCACAGAATATCAGGAATTGGAAGGAACTTTAAGAGATCATCTAGTGCAATCCCCCTGCTAGAGCAGGAATGCCTAGACCTGGTAACACAGGAACATAACCAAGAGGGTTTAGAACGTCTCCAGAGAAGGAGAGTTCACAACCTCCCTGGGCAGCTCCAGTGCTCTGCCTAGAGAAGAAATGATTATTTATTGAATGAACACTGTAGTGTTCATTTAAAATTCTCTCCCTCTCTTTCACAAGAGGTAAGAGGTTTTTCTTCTTAAGCTCAAATGCTCAGTATTTGTGGACAGCGTACAACAGAGCTTCATGGACATCCAGAATTAAATTCAATTGAAATCTGAACAGAAACAGAGAAAAATAAGTCAGTCAGTTTCACAGATCTCTTATATGGATTCAAATACGCAAGTTCAGAACTAAGAAGTCTGTGTGTCAGCATGCACAAGAAGGCTAAAATAGTACTTCTTTAGAAATACACTCATCCCTCCTGAGGGTACAAGTTGCTGTAAACACCTGAACACACATTACATACAGCTATTGTAGCTGAACCAGAGAAGGGCCAGAGAAGAAAGCCGATAATAACAGTCAGGGTTTAAAAAAATATCACCAGAATTGTTACTGCTTTTACAGGGATTTGAAGGTCTAAGTTTTTGCCAGTTTCCAATGTTGATTAAAATGTGGATTAACAAAAAGCTATAATGAAAAATAAACACTCAGATCACTGTATCTAGGAAGCTAAAGAACATTCTTGGGCTCGGTAGACAATGATTAAGTTGTTCTAGCTCTTACAGAATTATTGATGATTTCAGTTTCTTCACTCCCTGACTTTCAGAAATTTAGAATTCTTAGGACCAGGAGTTGAGTATTAGTTTCAAGAATGCTTCCCTGCAACAGTCAGTGGGAAGAAAACTGCCTACTGAGGTGAGATCACAGTGTGCCTGAGTGGAGTGTCCTGCAAAAACTTGGATTCTTTGGTGGCTGCTTTGGTGGCCTGCCAACTAGGTGAACAAAAAAAATTGTGCTGAAGCAAGAGGTATAAATTTATCATCAGTGTTCAGACACAACAGTAATGCTCTAGTTCAGTGTCAGTGGCAGGGAGCAGCAAGACTAGGCATAAAACCAGAAAAGTCCTTGAGTGCGTGAAAAAACACCTCCTTAGTTTCAAGGAAGCAAAAGGAACTGCTTGTGAGATTAAAGTATGCATGAAAGCATCCTGTTAACCACTGAAAGTGGAATTCCTAGGGTAAAACCCTATCACTGGGCCTTCATCATATAGAAGTGAATACTGGAGATTCACATTCATGTCATTTTTTTTTTATTAGTCATATACAGTTTCTGATGTTTCAGAATCTTGGCCAAATTAACTTTCAATCTTACAAGATTTAGTTCTTCAGCTGGAGATGTATTTTATATACCTTTATTTTGCACTTAGTATCCAAAAGCACATCTATGCTAAATCCTTTGAACATCTACAATCCCTCTAAATAAAAGACAGTGCAAGTTTGGCATGGTCACAAATTGTGAACAAGATCTCACTTCTGTAGCTGAACATCATCTGTGCATCCACTGCATGGCAAATAAGAAGGACAAACACACACAAAAATTACCCTAAAACCCCTGTATTTCCTCATGCTCTCCAGATTCCCTGGCTGTGGCTCCAGCCTTCCCATCATCCTGGCTAAAGACTTTCTTCAAAACCTGCTTAAAGCTGATGGAAATAATTTCATTGTTCTATTAATGACTTCAGCAGGCTCTGGATCACATATAAAGAATGTGTTGAACTGACTGAGTCTTTTCCCTTGTTAAAAATAATTTTGTTATGTAATCAGTTGGGCCACTGAAGCATTTTTAGGTATTTTAAAGTTTGCATTAATCTTTTTAAAGTTGCTTATGCTTATCAAGATACTCAGGCTGGTTTTTTGTGACAAATATTCAGACCCCCTAATTAAAGTTTGAAAATTGCAATGTAATCAAACAAATAAAAATGAAGAGTATAACTTTCATTATTATATATTTTAAACCATTAATTTATTTTTTAGAAATATATGTGACTTTATCCATTATCATTTACATTTTGGAAACTGCAAAAATTATAATTCCTTCTCTAAATTTCTATTGTAGAGTGGTCAGCAATACTAGTAATAATTGTTCCTTCACTACTGACTGTGACAACGTAATTTTAACTGTATTTTAATATTAAGAATCTCAGTCTCTTCACTTTTTTTCAAGGTGAATTTTAAACTGGGCACTTAACACTGTGAAGGCCTAAATGCTGACCTCCTGCCTCTACCACGAAAGCAGTTGAAGCCACAGGTACTAAACATTTGTGAGAAGGCAATGTACTCATATACATGGGTTTCAAAGTATAGTGTTAACCAGTTCAGATAACACTTACAAAAGGAAAAGGGGAAAAAAAATAGAAGAACAAAATGAGGAAATATTTGATCACAAGCCATTTTATATTGCAAAGTGTGCAGTGGAGAAATGTTGGCATGAAATAACATCTGACACATTCTCCCAACAGAGTGCCAGGGTTAGGAGGAGTGGATAACAGAGAGGCACATACATAATTAATTAAGTTCATTAAACAGCCATGCAGTATTGATGCAGGATGGTCAGGGGAAAACAAAATCTATTATATCATGTCTCAATGAATGCACTGCTTGCTTAGCAGAAATTGTCCAATTCACATATTGTTTTTGTTTATGGATCATTTTAGATCTATTTTTTTATAGATGTTTACAGATTTTGTTTTGTAATAGATCATAGCCTTTTCAGCATTTCTCAGTAAGATAAAGGGCTATGATCTCATCTCCCTTGTGAAGATCCAGCATGGTAGTAGAAGCAAAAACAGTAAGAGTCCTTTTTGCTCAGTCAGTAATAGATTACACATGCGAAGACAAACTGCTTTTCTTTTCCTTACTTTCATTAAAATAATGTGACACCCAAAAAAGGCATTACTTGCTGATAAATAGCAAGCACTCTAGGCAATTACCATGCCACTGAGATTTAAAGTCTACCAATCTTCTTTGAGAGGCCATAGTGCAATTTTTTTCTTCAATTTGTATGGCTACTGGAAAGGGCATCTGTTTAACATCTCATGCAGAACATCACCTTTAGAAGAAAATGACTTGTCTACAGCCACAATTCACTGCCAGGACCGATATGAGTGCACATCCTTAAGAACAATCTCTGCTGTTTCCAGGTGTCCCAAAGTACATTGCATGAACATAATTCCATGTTTTAAGCAATGAGATACATTAACACCAGCACCTGTTCATATTGAGAGCTGAATTCAGGATTGTCTCACAAATGCACCAGGAAAATCTGTCAGTGAATACATTAATATAGAAGGATTGATTTTGTCTACAGCAAAGAGGCATCACCTTGGTTTCTGAGACTTTACACTCTGTAGTAAAAAATAGTAGGTAAATTAAGATCATTTGGAGCCAAATCAAGGCAGGCTAATCTCTCATCACTCTTGAATTCATTAGGAAGATTTCAGAGCCACAAGTATAAAATGCAAATAGAGCAGGACAAGGGAACTATGCATCAAGTGATTAATTAATTAGAAAAATATCAGAAGCAGAGACTAAATGTGAGTATTATTTTTGGAAAAGGGGTTTTGTTAAAGAATTTTATTAATGGAAAATGTTTCAAGTTTAAGCCATAATGAAGAGCATAACCATATGGACAAAGAGCAACAGCTGCAGTCAAATATTTTCTTAAGAGATGAACATTCATACTCTCTGCACTATATCAAAATAGCATATCTATATATTAGCTTAGTTCACAAGTGCTTTTTGAGAAGGAGTCATTGTTTGTCCTTTCTGAAGCCATTTTTAGCTGAAGCCATCCCAACTCACTCCTCCCTGGTGACGCACAGTATGTTGGATCCTCATCAGAAGAGTAAAATATCCCTTTTCTGGAAATAGAGAGGGCACTGGACCCTCAATATTGCCTGAAGAAGGAGAAAGCAATGAAAATGTTCTACCCACATTATTTCAATATTTATCCATCTTTGAAATAAACATTCAAGTATAACATGTTAAAATGTTCAAGATCTTGCTCATAAATAATTTATTTATGGCTTTGAAAATATAAGTTGGAATGTCAAACTGAAATATGTCCTGCACTTACAATCATAAATTACACAGCACCATAAATTTACTGGACATTTTACAAATACAGATATTTCCTCTGTCCCAAAAAAATTAAATTTAACTCAGGCATGACAAACAGAAAGCATGGCAGAGAACAATAGTTCAAGACAAGAATGAAGAGAAAAGAATAAACGTTGTCTGAATTGATAAGTAGAGACAGAGAAGATGAGGTATATCTCTCCTTTTAGGTGCATGAGAAAGTCTGCATTTTAAATCCCTCTCTCCTCCCTAGAGAAGGACAAAATACAGATATGAAGGTCTTCTTTTACACTCTTACTGGCAAGTTCACTTTCTGAGTTTTCAAAGTTTGTTCAAAACTTCTTTATGATTTCATTGTTAATAGATTATTTTTCTAAGTATACTTACAGGAGGACACTGAATTACAAGTGACAGATTTTGGCTTGCTAACAAAGCTAAAAAGCTCGGTCAGAGATGTCAGAGGGCTTTGTTTTGCTCTGTGTTTCCTACAGGGATAGGCTGTGCCAAGCATGGAGGGGAGCCACAACCATGGTGCAGAGCTGACTTCACAGCAAGGAGGTACAGAGACAGCAGTATCTGTGAAAAGCTGGCTGCACAGGAACCTAGCTAGTGGCAGCCACCTAAAGCTAATCTCCATGCAGTTTCTGGCTGACAGAAACAGGGCTGATATCACCAGACAGTATGAGTGCACAAACTGTGGAGTGGGACATAGCAAAGAGTAGACACCAATGGATCTGTAGAGGGTTTATATTTCCATGGGTCCCTTGTCTTACCAAGAAGACAAGAATGGGTTTGAGTGCGGTGATGAATGAAATTTGTCATGTGATTAAGTGATCTGGACCTCAGAAAACTGGGTAATAAATACTTGAAGCTTGAGGATGAACAAGCTCTATTTCTGGTGCTTTGAAGTAGTCACTTCTCCAAATATCAGCATGGAGAATTACACAAATCGTTGATGTTTTTATCCTTCTGCAAAGATACATTAATTTCCTCTTCTCAATTAAAGATGTGGATTGGTAAAAAGCCAAGGCTATTTCTCTATACCATAGCAGTGATATTATAGCTAAGTTTCCTCATCAGAGACTTAGTCTGCTTGCATCCAGAAGTGATTTGAGACATCCTCAGACACCTGTAACCTTTGCAAAAGACCGTTACGACCCCTGTATCCTTGTTGTATAACAGCTGGCAAAAAGTTGTGGTAACCCTTAGCTCCTAAAACTGTGTGAGACATACATGTTTAAGGAACTAATTTTCTCCCATTTTGTGAAAGATGCCAAAGAAGGATAAAACAAAAAGTACTTTAATATATGTAACTAAAGTTACTTCATCTCAGCTGTTATTTCTTGACTATGATGAAGCAAAGACAAATCTAGATGAATCCTCAAGCTATAAAGTACTCTATTTATCTACCAGCAGCTGAAGCTGCTGATCCTTTTGAGTCTCTTGCCTCATCATACTCACATCAGCTTTAGATAAATCCAGTCTCATTTTGTTTGGATTTGGCAGTAAGTAGAGCAGATAGTGATGAAAGGGATATCAAGTTGCCAGATGTGCACAGATCAGCCCGAGAACTAGTGGTCTGACATCTAAAGAAAGGAGCTGGATAGGGAGTAGGACGTGATAAGACTCCATGTAAGCAGCTCTGGCAATTGATACATTTTGGCAGAGAGAAATTGCTCACCTCTGCTGTCTAACTGCATTTTGTAAGTTGTCAATGAGGTGAACACATCCCCTGCACTACTTGTTCCTGCCTCTTCACAGAGTCACAGAGAGCAGCTGCATGCTGCTCTTGGAATGCATACTGGATTGTGTGTTCTAGTAGCACACTGGACACTTACTCCTCTTGAAAGAAAGAGTCTGCCTTTTTTACAATTGGCTTGATTAGAAGTCCTAGTATGAAATCTGCAGGCGTCCAAATTAGTAAATGCAAACAAATGCAAATGGGTTACTTCCACCAACAAAAACATGTTGGAAAATTTTTGAGATTAACAGATTTCAGTGATACCTCATAACTTCTAGTGGGAGGCCAGACCATTTACAGCTTATATCCCTCTTAAAAATGACCCCAGTAAGCTATAACCTGCACAAACATGAATGCCAGATGAAGATCCAGACTACCTTCTCTTTCCTGAAGGGATGGTATTTATTAACATCATGATGGTGAAATAACTACTGTTGTGAGTTATCATCTTCTTTATGCTTAAAGCTGTTTTAACAGTTTATCCAGACCTCTGTCTTTCCTGCTTGGTTCTATTCTTCTAAGAAAAGATTAGGCAGGATGTATTGATCTCTCATTATTGCCTGCTGGAAACAATAATTATCTGATTTTCTCAAAGTCATAAGGCCAAAGTATCATGGCCCCATGAATGTATCATTAAAAAAAACAATGATTTCTCTTTTGGCAGTTGCTGAGAAGGCGTTCCAGGGGAAATCAAGGAAGAATTGTCCTTAACATTCCTTAATTTTTATTAAGCTTTAGTTGCTCAGTCTGTAAGATACCTCAAGTTTATGTAACACTGCAATCTACATCAACAGAATGTTAAACAGTTACACATTATTAACACTAACTCATGTGCTAATTTGATTTAATTTTCGATGTTACAGAGAACTAGAATACTATTAGTGAAACAAAGTTCTTTTAAGTACTACTCTGGTAATTGACCCCTGTCAGACTTACGTTTGATGGGAGTATGCTAGCTTTTTGTTCTGTTTTGGAATAAGCTCTGTTTCGAATCAATGGAATTTCCTTTAGGATAGAAATCTCAATTCTCAATTATTTTTGTACCCATTGTTCCTGCATTCCAGATCCCATCACCCAGAGGCTAAATTTCTTTTACAGTGCATGTCCCTGTTCCACCTCCCCACTCCCACAAACCCTGCTGTGTGAAGTCTCACAGGCTCTCTTCTTGAGAAAAAGCCTCTGCAGAGGCACAGGCACACAGCCCACTCTTTGGAGCACATTTGTATTGTGTTAGATTCCTGTGCCCAGGGCTCTTTGTAGCATGATCTCTCACAGCACTAATGTAAGCCATCTGTTTACCCCAGGGAGAGGCCCTGTGGACTACATTACCCAGAATTCCTGGCAGGGGAGTTGAAAAGTAGCTAATGAAGAATAAATCAATCTCTGTCACCATGGTACTCAAAGTCATGTTCATTTTATTGCATAAAAGCTGTACAGATGTACACACTGCATGATGGTGACAGCAGGTAAATACAGCAGAAATACATTGCACTGAGATTCTTCTCAACCAGAAGTGAAAAACTCAGACTCAAGGATTCTGTGCATATCCATGTGAAAAATTTAGTATTGCTCAATACTCATAGAGGTATCTAAAACATGGACACAATGTAAAATTCTTCTAAAAAACAAGCCCAAATCTTATCAATAAAATACCAATGAGTTTAACCAAAGTTAATCCTACTAGGGTAGTGAGGGGCAAAGGTTAAAGACAGACAATTCTCCACATGCTGTAGCAAAACATTCATAATGATTTCATGATAGGCACAGCTGGATAGAAGCCAAACCTCATTGCTGGAACTGGAACAGATAGCAGTGGATCTCTAGGTCTTCCCTAAGCAGGCTCAACACTGACTGCTTGGCATTTGTATCGTCTCCTACCAGCTATTTGAGATCAGACCTCTGCTGCTTCCAGTGCTGACAGCAAGCATCCAGTTTCTGAGATGGATCACTAGAATTTAAAAAAACTTTCTTAAGGTTTATGATGGTGGAGGTGTCACATAACATTTCACTTTTGACATGACACAGTGTAAATGCTGCGATCATATTTACAAGACATGACTGATTACATGCCATACATGAACTCCTTCCCTTAAACTTTCCCAGAAAACATGTCTATCTGCCATTTCCCAATTTCCAAAGGATCAAAGTGAAAAAAAAAGAAAAATTAAACGGATCCGAACAGAAAGAACAGATCCCAACTGGCTTTTCAGGAGCAGGAGATGAAAGTTCTTCTCCAAATTTGAGTTAGCCAAATTGCTGCTTGTTCTTTGAAAGTCTATATACAAACTAAAGGATTGGATGAGTTTTATTTTGTTTCACTGAAACTGGACTTATATCCTATGTAGGAGTTATATGAGATTCCAACGAATTTTAAGTTCCACAGCTAAATTGTTCACTTGGTTTCCTGTTCTTTAGTCCTCCTTTTCAGCAGTGTGATCTCACTGATAAAGAAAGTTGTTTCCGGCCTTCATCCCTCTACAGAGACCTATGGGAGATGCTGTGGAGGAGTTTCTGCACTCCTTTCTGCCTGATAATACTCTCTCTTTGGCTGCAAATTGAAGAAAATCACCCTAAGTGACTGCTTGGGTGATATAGCCAACTCTGCTGGCAGGGAATCTGACACCACACTCTTATGCTTCTGTAGTGGGAGATAGGAGGTGATAAACTCTGACACAGGTCAGCCACAAATTATGGTACTGATAGATAGCACCTGTTAGATAGTGGTCTTCCACTGCAGTCTCAGACACTGTAGACTGCATCTGAGGAAACAGTATTTTACAACTGATTCAATCAGTTGTGCTCACTTGACTGTCTTGAAACTCACATTCAATACCCATAGAATCAAAATCTGACTTCTGCAGAAGACCATGAATGTAATCAGCTCATATAATAGGTGAGGTTATCACAGCCTATAACTAAACTGTGATGCAAAACTTAAACCAGAAAAATACAAGTTTGACACAGTAAAGGAAAAACAAATTTGTCACAGTAAAGGAAAAGAAGGTAAATAAGCCCAACTGGTATGGAAGTTCTTATGGTACATTTGTGTTGTACCATAGTTTCACATGATTCTGAGATATAGGCTGCCAGGTAGTATCTATTTAAAAACTCCATTTGTAAGGAAATTAAATTCAATGTTAGTGTCATACAGAAAGGAATTATTTTGATATAGCATGTTTGAATCTATAGCCAAGATTATCTAAAATATTCTGAAAACCTTTTGGCTAATAGAAGACAAGTTTAAAGTTGAAGCAAAATCATTCTCCCAGGAGTACGGTATGTGATTAAGTTGTGCTGGCATAATTTCAAACATCTGATTATCTCCTGTAGTACTGGGAGGCACTTCGAATGGTAGAAGGATATACAGTCCTGCAGATGTTCAGATAAATGTTTTCAAAAAAGCTTTGAAGATGAATCACATGAATAGAAGATTTCATTAGTAGATATTAGTAATAGTAATAAAAACACATACAGTTCATACTAAAGAACTTTTGAAGATAAAAGCATATGAGGCACAACATAAAGATCTTTTCAAAGTAATAACTGATTTTTTCACATTACTCCTTTTCACTAGCAGAGTTCAGGAATAAATTTGAAAACTTTTGTTTCATTCAATCCAGTAGTTTCAAACATTTTTATTGAAAAAAGGTACAACTACTCATACAACATAAAGAGAATTGTAAAAAGCTACTAGAAAGGAACCATTAGTGGACCTAATTTGATCCAGAGCCACAGTAAAAATGCATAGACAATATATGTCCTTACTTTAAATCATGTCAAATACCATAGGAAGGAAGGAGGGGCAAAGGAGCAAAAGAGCACACTGTAGAAAACTAAAATGAAAGTCACATACCTGAGAACTCAGTTTTAACCAGTAGTGTAAAAATATCCAAAAGGTGCAAATCCTGGAGATCCAAGTAGTTTTAGCCAAAGAAACAATATCTGGACTCTAAAAGCTTGAGAAAAGAAGCACAAAGAAATGCAGCATGTCAGATAAGGAGCTTTTTTTGACTTTACATTTTTGACAGAGATTTTTTTACTTTATTTCTTTCAGCTATATCTCTACATTTACTGAATGTATATACTGTATCTAGTCAACCTTTTGCTTTTCCAGTGTTGATTATATGTAATGACAATTTTGATGGATGTATCTTCAAGAAAGGAAATTCCAGTAAGTGCCTTTGAAGTGAGGAATATACTGAATGATAGCCTTTAAAATTTATGAGGTTTCCTCTATTGCCAGAAGAAAAACTCAGTGGTATCTGATGGATCTAGTGAGAAATGCTGCAAATTTAATTACCTCTTACAGGGAAAGATGGGAAAGTGAAAAAAATTGCTCTATTCTGCGTACAAAATAATTCATATATGCTTTTCCCAAAACAGCATGAGTCCCTATATATCAGAGAAATTCTTTCATTCAAATATTGGACAGGACATACTCAGAAAGGAGTACGTGAGAGCAGAGTGGTAAAAACAAAGCAGAAATGAAATAATTATCAACTGGGTCAATAACTGATCACTTAAAGAAGAGAGAACCAAAGCAGAAAAAAGACAGGACAATGGCACAGAATGCAAGCCCTTGATTTCCCTCTTGATTTTGGAGAGATGAGGGAGTGATTTTGGATAAATAAATGCTGGAAATGCTAAATAAATGTCCTGGAAAGCCAAGGTGTTAGAGATGTTCATATTCAGCATGTGCGGAGCACTCATTTAGAACAAAAAATACACAACAGAATTTCAGATTTAATTGTTTAAAATATGGAATGTGAGTACTTCTCTCACTCATTTTCCTTGGTTTGACTTGCTTGTGTGCATCAAAGTATAAGCGAGGGCTTAACAGACTTGGCTGCTAGTGTCCTGTCCCCAGAATTCTGCATGAACCTTTTGCATAATTCAGGACTTTGAAGACAGAGGTGCTAAATTACATGCAAGTCGCTGATTTACCTTTTTATTAATATATTACTCTAAAAAATAGAAATTGAAATACAGACAGGTTAATGTCCAAGGGGCCTAATTCTTCTGGATGCCTAACTTGAATCTCCTAGGATTATGTTTTGGCATTGGCCAGCTCTTTACTTTTTCCGGCACGAGTTCCATGGCTCTTACAAGTGCTCTGCAGTTCTGGAAGTGAGCAATTATTTGCTAAATGTGCTGTATCTTAAATGTGTTCAAGAAAGAGAATTCAGTTGTAAGTGGCAGCATTTCACATCACATCCAGTAAATTCCCTTCCAGTTTCCTTCAAAAATAAATGTTCAAAAGAGGATAACCATGTCCTGTGTTCAACAGTCTTGCCCCTTGTACTGCTTCGTTCTGTGCTGAATAGATTTACCCTGGATGTTTCCAAAAACATTCTCTCCCACAAAGTTGAAGTAGCAGTTTTCTCCTGTTATTTCAATCAGTTTCTTTCTCTTCTTGGAGAATTTAAAAAACCTCACTGAGGAAATAGAATCTGGACACGAAAAGTGAACTGCATAATTGAGTAAATCCTATTTAGCAATTTCAAACCTAAGCAAGTTAATGAGATGGAATTTGGATCAGCATGGATCCCTGTATTTCAGTTTCAAGTAAAAAGCCTAAAAAATCCAACAGGTTTACTGGGAGTCATCTGTTTTTTGACAGTGAGTGAAGATGAATAAGAGTGATTTCTCTCCCATCTTGTGTTCTTAATAATAAAGTGGAAAAAAACATATAGGAATGGTTTAAGATATTTTTATTATGAACATCTGAAGGCTATCTATGTATATGTTGCTCTGGACAATTGAAAAAACATAAAGTATAGTGAAAACTGTTTAAATTTCCTCTGCTGTATGTTTAATGTTTTAACACAAAGCTAATAAAATTCAATTATTGTACAAGACAACAATGGTCCCTTCTAGCTTTAAACTCTGTGAATCTACTGAAAAATATTAAAATCTTGCAGAAGCATTATGATTAATAACATAAAATTTCTCCATAAGTTGTATAAGAACATCTGATTACTTTATTAAAAAACTTTAGATTCAGTATCTTCTCAAGACCCACATATTAAAAAGAGTATAAAAGACCTGTGAATCATGGGATCAATAATCTGAACAAACAAATCAGCCACTCTTACACTGAAGCTAAATACTTTAGTTTATAATGAAATAAGGCCAAAACAATTGTTTGTGTGTATGAGTAAATCAATTTGCCATGACATACTATGGTTTAGCCAATGTGCATTGATATTAAATCTCATCCCTCCATATTTTCCAGAATATTCCATAAAATTACCATCTTCAAGTCTTCATCATGATTGTTACCTCTCCCCTTCCCTGGCAAGCAAGCAAGCAGCATTTGCAACTTAATTGATTGCTTAAAATTAATATCATAATAGTAAGTTCCATAAAAGGTCTTATTTCTCTGTTGTTCTCATAAGACCTTTACATGTAGTTATACAGCAAGATTAAGAAGTTGCTTATTTGCAAAACAAGAAAATAATTCCTACCTGGCAGCCCTTAATAGCTGCATAATTCCTCTGCCTACATGAGAACAGTGACATTCTGCTGATGCAGAAGACTGAAGGGCAAGGACAGGAAAAGCATTCCAGCACACGGAGTGCCTCTACTCCACATGGGAAAATCATGTGTTCACCTTTCAGGCTAAAGTGAAACCTTCCCAGAAATCAGCAATTTCTTCCCATAAGTTTGGAGATGACACCAGGCTGAGTGATGCTGCCAATAGACTAGAGGGATGGGATGTCATCCAGAGGGACCAGGACAGGCTAGAGAGGGCCTATGAAAAAGTGCAGACCATCACATTTGGGCCAGGAAAATCCTCATCATTAATACAAAATTGGGGGATGACATGATAGAGAGCAGCTCTATGGAAAAGGACTTGGGGGGTGGAAGAAAAACTGGACATGAACCAACAGTGTGAGCTCGCAGCCCAGAAGGACAACTGTATCCTGGGCTGTATCAGAAGAGATGTGGCCAGCAGATCAAGAGAAGTCATTCTGCCCCTTTTCTCTGCTCTCATGAGACCCCACCACGAGTACTGTGTCCAGGTCTGGGACCCTCAGCACAAGAAGGACCTGTTGGAGAGGATCGAAAGGAAAGTAATGAGGATGATCAGAGGGCTGGCAGAGTCAGGGCTGTTCAGCCTGGAGAAGGTTCTGGGGGAGACCTCATAGCAGCCTGACAATACCTGAAGGGGGACTATAGGAAAGCTGGGGAGGGACTGTTTGTCTGAACATGTAGTGACAGGACAAGGAGCAATGGTTTTAAAGTAGAGCAGGGTAGGTCTAAGATTAGACATTAGGAAGGAGTTCTTCACCATGAGGATGGTGAGGCATGGATCAGGTTGTTCAGAGGGGTGGTGGAAGCCCTATCCCCAGAGACATTCAAGGCCAGGCTTAACAAGAGTCTGAGCAACCTGATCTAGTGCAAGATGTCCTTGCTCGCTTCAGAGGGATTGGGCTAGATTACCTTTTAAGGTCCTTTCCAACTCAACACACTTTATGATCCAACGCTGACAAACTGGGAACTGAATCACCAGGTTTATTTAGGCAGAAATTTCTCCCCCTCTCTTTCCAAGCCCCCAAGCACTCTGGGCCGCATTCAGTGGTGCTGCAGGCCTGTTACATCCTCCAAATTCAAGAAAATAATAGCTGTTTCAGACCAGTTTGGTGAAGGAGAGGGCCAGTGAGACTCAGCACCTAATTTAGTCTTGATAGTAAGCAATTTGGATATTCTGTACTTCAGCAGATGAGATTAATATGCCTTTGTCACTCACAGCCAAATAACTAAGCACTACTGTGCTCTGCAATACAGAGCTTTAGCTTTGGATCATTAGAACTACATGTGAAATTTACTGAAATAACACCTAAGAAAAAAGATGGATTTCCCAATTTCAAGTTGCTCATAGCACCGGTATTTTTTTGCATGTTCACTTCTCTAGGCTGTGGTATTCTGGCAGGGAACTTAGTGGAACCATGGAGATCATATCAAGCTCCACTTTAATTCTCATTTAATAAATGGTGATTAATGCTCTGTAACATTGCAGCTACAGAATTGTTTAAGTATTTTCATCTGGTTCTGTGCTGCCACCTGCAATCTGATGAAACCAAGACACTTTGTATTGTCTTCCTGAGAGATTTCTACTGACCTGCGTATTTTTTGAATTTGTTCCAATTTGCAGCAGTTTCTTCAAGGTTTTTTTTTTAATGAGTAAGCATTTGCACTGTGAGGCTTTTTGCCACAACAGAAGGACACAGTCCTTGAATGTGTTTTTGTGATTTCACTTTAACCACAGTTATTTGTTGCACAGACAACAAGTCACTGCTCCATTCCATGGCATCATCATTAATTGAGTAATTTCCGGTGTGTGCTTTAAGGGCAAGCCAGACATTCACTTCTATCTGGTAGCCTTCTTTTGCACACCTCACACTAATGAAGCTCGCAAAACAGCATTGAAACTCTGCAGCTCTGCATAGCTCCATTAATTTTCTTAACTGAAACTACCACTCATAATTTAATTTGATACATTTTTTTCTAGATCTGGAGATGCATTTAGAAAAGCAATATAGAACCATCATCTTCTCTGATAATGCTACTTAGAAGATACACAGCTTTTTGAAGACTGGCTTTATGCAGGCTACCTTGTCTGGTGTCTCAAATGGGACACAGCAAGCACCAGCAGCTGCTTAAACAGTTTAAAATAGGTTCTCACCAAATGTTTGAGTCACTACACTACGCTACAGTCATTGAACATGATAGCTCCCTGCATGTGCTGCAGAGTATGAGCAACAAGTAACTGAAAGTGTGCTGTTTTGAAGACATATGGACAGAGTAACCACACAGAGAAGGAAAGAGAGGAAGTCTTTCCATCGGAGGCAGGCACGCTGCAGTGGTGGGAGATCTTTTCTTTTTCCTCATAAGTCTAGAAGCCTAGCCCTCTAGAAGTCCAAATTAGTTCTGCTGTAGATCTTGATTATTACAGCATGTTACCTCCTTTAGTGTTTTACTAGAATGAGGCTTAACTGAAGCAAGTCTAGTGAGTGAAGTATATCCTACTGCAAAGGCCTTATTTAACCTGCATCATATAATATTGGCCATACATGTTTAGATGGTGCAATGAAATTTGCAGAAAAAATTGCCAAATGGGTATGTCAACTTCAATGTTAAAATAACATTTGACATGAAGGTGGTCTCTAGATGAGGCTCCTCACTAAACTGAAAGCACCTGATATTTCCTCCAAGGGAAGAGGAGAAGATAATGAAATCATAATCTACAGTAATTATATTACTGAGTACAGAGAAGTTACAAAATAGCTAAGGTCAAGGCCCAATGAGCTAAGCTACCTTCAGGTCAGAAATAGGATGGCAATGGAGATACCTTGAGGAGACCACAGACATGGGGAGTTGAAAAAGCCAAGAAGTCCAAAAATCCAGGGATGATGGGCTTCTTTCTGGGGATTTCAAAGCTACAGTTTTTCTGTTCGTTCAGTTTTTTGACACAGCATATTTATGTTTTTCACTGAACTTGACAGGATTAATGAGAGGATTCCTAAATGTTTAGGATCTTTCAAATTACAAATAAATTATATACATAAAATTTGTATTTTCTTTTGTGGATTTCTCTCTCCTTAATCCCTCTGGCACATTTTCTTCAGAGCTTCAGCTGTTGAGAGATATTTATTGCCAGGATCTTCCACAGTTCAAGAAGAAACATACCATACATCTACTGCCCAGAGAGAAGGAATACCAGGGAAATAGGTGAAAGTGTTCTCAAAGCCTCATTATGGTAAAAATCTTACATAATAGAAAATAATTACCTGGCAAGAACATCGAAGAGCAGCCAGCAATGTTTAAAATCCCTAGGTTACTGCATCAGCCTGGGTTGAATATTATCCCTCTAGAGGCCAGCAGAGTATCAAAAAACAGTACTATGCACTAGAACATAGTATCACTGTAGAACCAACTATTGCCCAAACCACTAACATTCAAAAATTCTTCTTGCTGTCTCTTTGCAATGATACTGAACTGTACTGTAAATGTAGTAGGAATATAAAAAGCATGCTATATTATTACCTTTATCATGGATCTAAATTCTTTATGTGAGGTCATGGTTGTTATAAGAAGAGAGTGCTCACCAAAACAGATATATTGCCCTCATTCGTGAAGGAATGGTCAGCATATCTGAGCAGTGTGCTTGAAATTAGTGTATATGTAGGAGAAGAAATGTGTGTTATGACAAGAGTCAGGAATAGGACTCTATCATACTTGGGCACTGATATGCTATTTCTGAACTGTGTGCCTTGTGGTACACAGTTTTGGTATTGTGGTATTTGCAAAGCATAACTGACCTGAGAGAAACACCTCCTTTCTCAACAAAGTGATAGAAAGATCAAGTACCATAATCAATTACACAGAAGACCCTAATAAAGAGTTCAATTGGAATGCAAAGTAATGAGAGATGTGGCAAATGAAACAGGCATATGGACGCCTTACTGTTTTCTTATAACCAGTGCACAGATCTAATGTTTTCACGATAAGTGGATCTTATTCCAAGGCTAGTTCCTGCAGCCCTCACACAGCCACAGTCCCACAGAAGTTTTCTTGAGAAAGGCCTTGAGATTTAGCTTTGTATGTTTTGTCTTGATGCCAGGAAATACTATCCATTTAATTAGAAGGTCCATTTCTTTGATAAGAGTTTAAGTGGCTTCACTGCAAATTCATCTGTTCATTTGTCATCCAGCATCTGGGAGGTAAGGAAAAGAGATTCGAGCATTGAATTTTTCCATCATTTCTGCAGAGGGATACTTCTGAGACACTGTACTTCTGTGGGTGGGCACTTGGATGGATAGACAGACGGAAAAGGGAGTTTCCTTTATGGGATTCCAATAATTGGTATGTGGTTTACATTCCATTCTTCTGAAAGACTCAGATTTTAATCAGAAACAGGCTTGAGCTACTAAACTACTTCTAGCGTTCAAAACATGCCCTTGCTTTCAGCCAGTGACTTTTCTCACATGCATCTTTTCTTTGACACTCACAGGCCCCAAAGAGTAATGTGGTCACTTACCCCCATTTACCAACTCAGCATCAGGTCCTATAACAGGAGCTGGTTCAGAGCCCTCTTCCAGGCAGAGGTTTTCTGATTGCTAACTTCACAGGCAGAAGCACAGTGCAGTATTTGAAACTGGCATTGATTTCTCAAAGAGGGTTTTGGGTTTTTTTTCCCTAGACTCATGCAGCTCTGGGAAAAGCTTGTCTGGACAGTGTCATGGAGGTCTGGCTGCCCAGCTTAGCCTGAGTAGCCAGATGTTAATGCAGACAACTGCCAAAAAAGCGCCCCATATTCAGCAGCTGGACTTGCCTCTGTGCATTAAGCCCAAATAGATGAGGGGCCAACACCTTGTCCAGAAGTAGCTAGACTAAATAAACAACAACACAAGAAAAATTTCAGCTCAATATAACTGCTGTCATTCAAGAGCAGGGAAAATGTACAATGACTTTTGTAGCACATTGGTATGCTATTATTCAGAACTTTCTCTGGACCCCTGATTGTTATCCTGCAGTAAACATTAAAAACATATTCAAATTCCATCTTTCCATTCTCCATTCTTCTGCTGCCCCAACATATTTATCTTTATTGGTCCTATGTTGACTGAGCTGTTTAGATTGTATCCTCACATTCTGTGGAGAGTTCCATACTATACTTAACTGTACAAAGTTCTTCATGTCACAATCCCCTCCAGAACTCACTGTCTGGGCAGGTCTGCCAACTAACCTAAGGGAAGATCAAGCTGCAGTGTAAGAAAGGAAGAACAGTTTTGCAGCTCATGTTTACAGCAATCTGCACCATTAGTTTGCCTCACACCTCAGTTTCCCCATCAAGAGAAGATAACTAGAGGCAACTGCAGATCTGACATCAAAGTGAAGCTGGACCAACCCTCTTTCCTGCACAGAGGATGTGATAGGGAGTCTGTGTCACTGGGCTGTGGACACAGACAAGAACTGCGGTGTTGCCAGTTCTTTCTGGCTCAGTTTATTCTGCAAAGGTATCATGCAACACAGCTTTGGAAATTCATCAGTCTTCAGGCTGCACTGGGCAAAGAGGAAATGCTAATGTTATGAAGAAAGAAAAATTGCTAAATCCTTTCTCCTTCTCCCTTGTGATTCAATGGCATTTTGGCAATGTTCCTATCTCCACCATTTATTTAGATTGTGAGACTCTTTAGGACATACTTTAGCAAAAGTAAGGGCAGGTAAAGAGCATACAAATTTTCATTTTGGGTTGAAAAGATCTCAGGAAAATCTTTCCTTTTCAACCCAACATCTTCCTCTCTACTCAGCTGTAGGCTTGTAGTCCTGCACTCTGAGAGGTGTGGGTCCATCCTGTTGTACTTGTGGTAACAAGATATCTGTTACTGGATGCCTTAACCAAATTACATTACAGTGCTTTGTCTTGCTATCTCAGATTCCAAGATCTCTTCCTGAGATTCACTTTGAAAGAGACTCTCTCATCTTGATTTAGCTCAGAGCAATAATGAAGTTAATCCTGTGAATAGATGGGTCAGATAGATGAGGTGTTAGCTAGATTGCTAATTTAGAGAAAATCTATCAAGATCAATGTTATTCCAATCACTACATAATGGACTCAAAATGGAATTCAGAGTATTCAACCCTGTTGTGGCCAAACAATTTCCAATTAGATTAATAGTAGCATTTTGCAAGGCTCCCTGGTGCTGCCTTGTTGTTTAGGTTTTACCCACCCACAGTTGCTGGTTTGGTTTATTAGCATCCTGAATGCATTCTAAGAATTTTTGTTATTTGGGGTTTTGTTGTAGTTTTTTTTAAATTATTTACTTTAGTTTTTTTAGATCGTTTTGTTTTGTTTTTCTGCCATGAAATAATCATTATTTATTCTCAATGCTGAGAATTAGCACAGAGCAAGTACTTTTTTACTGTAACATTTTGCTGCTTAACACTGGTGGTTTTGCAGATTAGAACCATCTACTTATGCTGGATTTCAAAACAACCTGATAAAAGAAGTCTTTGGCCTCAACTTTTTGGGGTGACTATGATGAGTTTGCACTACTTTTTGATTAAATGAAGATTAAGTCTTGAATAAACTATGACCAGAACACCACAAGGAACTACTAGCACTGCAGTTTATTCATGTAAAAATTCTCCAGTGCTCTCAGACACCAAGAGCTATCCAGCCTTTAGCGTTAATTAAGGTGTGACTGCTCAAATTTCTGCAGGTTTTCCCCCTTTTCTTACCTTGGCTGGATTCAACTATTCAAGTGTTGCTAGAAGGCAACTTCTGTTTAAGTATTAAAAAAACATTTAGCTAAATAGGTTAGTATATTTGCTTTTGATGATAGTGGCAGTATACCCACACAGTCCTTTCAAACCTTCTCAGTGTTTTGGAAAGTGGATAAGGGACTTAGTGACATGCAAGTTTTGCCTGAGCCAGGAACAAAGTTTGCATTTCATGAAATGAGAAATAACCTCAGACCACACACAGTGTGATTTCTGAACTCCAGCTCGTGCTCTCTTCCTTTTGTCTCTGAGCACCCATATATGCTTCCCTGCTAAAAAAGAAGATGGTGACTGACATCCCTAAATCCTTTAAGTATTCTTCTATAGGTAATGGCAGAGGGAGGTTTTCAGAGATTAGATGGTTTATTATTAGCAACAAGCTGATGAAAAATTGGATCAGTACAGTGCATGCATACCGGGCCAAGAAGAAATAACAAAATGCTTATGCCATCTAAACACGGGACGAGAACCTGCTGATGCAAACATATTAAAGCTGTTTTTTACTGCAAAGGGAGATGAGGAAAAGCCCCTCCCTCCCAGTTTTCACAAAGAATAATGTAGGTTCTGTCACTCCTTGTTTATTTAAGCTAAAATTTGTGAGTGTTTCAAATATTATTTTCCATTATAGTCCAGTGAAGTAAAACAGTTAAGTTTATTGCATATAAAAATCTCACATCTTTCCCTCTTCCAAGTATAGGAATGATGATGAATCATTGATGAGAACAAACTAGTCACAGAATAGGCAAATGGCAAACTTTTTCACAGCAGTAACTCCATTGTTTCAGTATCATCCCAAAAGCTTACTTCTCTCAGTATTACAGCAAGTGGGTACACTTAAACACTGAGAAATTGGCCAAACCCCAGCTTATGTCCTTTACACTGGTCTAAAAGAAGTGGTCTCACTGCATTGTGCCAGCAAGAACTTCTCCTGCGTTACAATTGTAGCATGTCTGCTCAATTACCCCTGCAGATCATTTGTTGCTTTGTATCTGATCAGTAATGTCATTATTCAACTCAGCTGTTGTTATCTACCTCCATGATCTTCAATATTCCATATCTGCTTCTGCTTACCAGTGCTCATCTATACTTGTATTACATGCACTGCTGTTACTTTCACGAAGAGCTGTTTAAAACTTTCCATTATAGGACCTTGCTCTCAGTTGTTTATAACTTTGCCAAACTTTAAGTGCTCAAAATGAAATTTTCCATGCCGAGTGTCTGTGTCAGGCTGAATTTTTCTGTTAAGTTTCAAATAAAATAGTACAGCTGTTCTGAAAACAGGGTTAAAGGGGAGAAATCTCCCTTTTCCCCATGTTTTTCTTACAGTCATTTCACTGAAAATTTATTTTGTCTGCATGCTCTGTGAGAGATATTGAGAGAGGGAAAAGAGGTTACTCTACTATGAGGGATCAAACTGTCAGGTTCATGCCTGGTGCTAGCCTTCGGAAAATGTGGCAGGTTTTTGACACATTATAAAGTTCTAAATACTGTGTTTTGCCCATGCTCCACATAAGTGTCCCAGAAAGTAACACCATCATTTCTGAAAGCTCCAGTGAAATAAGAACATTACCTTTATCTCACGCACCATTTCTGTGTCCATCAACAGCCTATATACACATTCTGCATATGATGCAGCCTTCTATCTACAAAGATATATATATATATATGGAGCAGTTTGGGACTCTTCATGCAATTTCTCATTCTGGCCCTAAAAGCTGCTGTGGCCCCAGAACTGAGACCAGAGAAATTCTGACTGTTGTACCATCAGTATGAGCTGATGATGTCCATGTAGTACACTGGAGGAAGCTGATTAGCTTGGAAACAAAGCAAAGAACTTGGGGTAAAAATAAAGAAATGGAAAAGTAGAGCACACTGCAAGAGACAGATGCAAGAGGAGACCAATACAGCCAGAGCATAATGCTCCATTGTGTTAAATACACACTCAACCCATACTATAGAATAGAATAACAAATTCACAAATGTTCACACTCTTGTTTTCAACCAGTTCCTGGGATATCTACTAGAAACTATAACTTTTCTTCCACTAACTGGCTCCATAGAAGAGATTGTAACCTACAACTTCCTGCTATTAACAACTCCAATTGCCAAGTAACAGAAATTGTGATTCTAAATGTCAACAGCAATGCATATGGCAACCAACTATTTCTGAGAATTATTTTACTGTTTTGTTTTATGTTAGAGCTTCCAAAATGTCAAAACTGCCCTGGAAATATTGTAAGTTATAAAAGCTATAAAATGGCAGGATTAAAAATTATTATGAAAATTTGTGTAAATGCATCACAATGTATTTAAGTCTTTACAATACATTCTTTAATAGCATACTCTTTGGTACCGACTTTTTCCTAAGAATATCATCCCTGTTCTCTTCAAAGAGCACCACACTTCTAGAAAGAACTCCTCATTACTTTTCCTTTCATGGTTGCAGTTTTTCCCTATGGTTGTCCCAGAAGAAAGCTAAGAATGAAGAAACTCCAGGTTGCACATCTAGATCAGCTGCAATTTCTGCAGCCATGAAGAAGCTGCAGCTATACAGTGCCAACCATCTCAACTCACCCAAACCAAAATATTGGGTGGCTATATCGTTTTCTAGTTAATTCCTGGCTCCAGGCCTGGACAAAAGGTAAAGCCAGACATATATCACAGACTTTATGTCTGTTACCCTGTAATCCTGCATAGCTAAAAATGCCTCTGGGAAGAACAGACTTATTGCAGATTCAAAGAGATTCTGAGCATCCACTTCTTGCCTCTGAAAGAATGAAACAAAAGATAATCCAGTGACATGCTTGAGCTACAGTAACTCAATTAGAAGGGGTTTTATTGCTTACTCTGAGCATAAAACACAAAGCCTTCTATTAAGATGACTCTTGGGATTTCCATAGCAAGGAAAGTAGAATAAAAATGTCATATTCTGTTTTTTCAAACTCCCTTAAACGTTCTAAAATTTTTCTTTTCCTGTGATTTTTTTCAGAAACATCATTCCCAAGTTTACCAAGAGTCTCTCTCTTCTTGTGATGAAGTCTAAGACAACATGTATGAGATAAAAACCTGTAACCACACTGATTCCATGACCACAGTCTAAATAACCATTCAGAGAAATCAATGCAGCATTGCAAAAAGGCATAACTTTACCTGTCCTAAAGCACTTTGACATTCTAGACATCAGGGCCTGGGGTTGCAAGAAGGTTCCATGCCTTTCTCAGTCACTAGTTAGGATATTTATTCCCTTTACTGGTATTCACAGAACTTAATGAGTAGAGTTCCTGAACAAAAGAACAAAGAAAAAGATTTTTAAAAAAATATCTTAAAGAGCTTCCTCACTACTACTGTGGATTTTAGCCTTTTCATTACATAAGCAATAGCAACCCCAACTTTTCCCTCCATCTTTTATTCCATTTTAATTTGTGCTGCTTACAAAGAACCAGACAGATTAAAGTCATGTATTTGTATGGGTGCAAGTTATGATTTTTCTGTGCTTTCTTAACAGATTACGGTTTTTGAGTTTGAAGCAAAGTGCCATAAGATGGAAAAGCACCCAGTCATAACAGCTTAAAAGAACCACAAAAGAATTCTATGTTCCCAAGATTCAATCAACAATATGTAAGTAAAATATGTATTATTTGCTTTGTCAGAGGCCTAGAATACTTACACTATTCAATCATAATTTCTCTCCATGGGTGCTAACAGTAGATTATATTGTAAAGATAACTGACAATATAATTGTAATTTATGCTACACATATATACAGAATATAAATACAATTAATCTTATATATGTATATATATAAGAATTATATAATATTTAATGATCAGGGCATACTGTTTTGTAAGTAATAATGCCCATTACAACATAACTTAAATTCTGATTTTCTCAAATGCTGCACATAGTCAAAAGCAGAATATATCCTTAACATTTGATTGAAGATAAGATATTCCTTGGCAGTACCTCCAAACTGAAGACTCTTCAATTGGAAGTAATGTACTGTAATTTAGCAACATAGTGTGCAGCTACTAATATTGTAATCTAGCAACTACAACTACAAAACAATGAGGAGCAAGAGAACCTGAATTTTTCAGAATATGGGAAAATAAAGTTTGTATCTAGAAGGACCAAGCCAAGTTAACATCTGAATCAACTGCTGAGGTGAGTTTTAAGATAGATTTCTCCAAGGTACTTAAATTATGTTATCAATTACACCACACCATGATTTTTTTTTTTTTTTTACCATTGAACTGTAGACCAGAAAAACTAGCAACTGTGCTGGATCATCCAGTGCAGCCTGCTTCATGGAGAGGACAGTGCTGCTGACAGTGAGCCTTTGCCTCCAACAATATAAATAGACACTTGCCATTTGCATTTAAAGTAATTGTCACAGAATGATTTTCTGGGTGATATCAGAGATCATATTTACATTAGCACTCACTTCATGAAACAACTTCATATCAAGCCACAGGGAAGAAAATCCCTTTAGTATAAACAGTTTCGTTGAAGTAAAACATAGATTCATTCTACACTGAGCTGGTATCCCTTCAGCATTTGAGCTATCCCAAATGCTTAAAGGGTCAGGGATTGCTAAAGCATCAAATATACTACCAGTGTTCAGCCAGTGGAACTTGCTGCAATCATCTAGTGCAAATTCTAATATAATTAAACTGCATTTGTGAATTTTCAGAAAATAATGCTTTTAGTGGATGTATAAATTATGTGTAATCCCAATTCAAACATACAGTGTGTAGACTTAGAGGCACAAAGTCAGGTTCTGACCACTGGATTCCATCCTCCCAGCTCATGTAAATTAAAAGATCAATTGGAGACAATCTGTCCTCAACAATCATGTACATGAAACACTTCTACATTAAATTATTTCCTTCATTTTAGAGCACAATCTTAACTTGATCTTTGAAAAAGGAGATTCAGCTTTGCAGATGCCAGCTAAGGAAAGGTTAGGATGCCAAGCGAACACCTCTCAGTCACTTTGTTTAGGCATAGATACCTTCTCTTTCAGAATTAATGGGCATAATCACACATTAGATGCAGATTCACTAGGCATCACAAAGATTCTTCTATGATTGACAAGCAATCCTCTTGAATGATTGACAAGCATTCCTCTTGAATGCCCTGAATCAATACTCATCATTCTCTTCTGCACATCTAGGCTTACAGTCCAGGTTGCAGAAACTAAACTTTCTAAGAAGCTACCTTGAATCAGTTATCTACTTTTCATGTCCTTTATCAGCAAAGTATGTGATGGCACTATGTCTGCTTAAACAATTATTACTCTTCTCTGTAGGATGTATCAGCCAAGATGTGCTGAACCCTAGAATGAGCAAATACAGAGTTTGCTTAAGAATATTACCTCACTTTTTGCAAAGTGAATAAAAAAATGCAGAGCACTGCAGGAACAGAGAAATGGCTATCAGCAAGGGCAGTTAAATAGTTCCTTGGGAGAGCCCTCTCTGCCTTCTGCTGTTAAGATTCCTAAGCAAATAACTTATTTTTCATTCCCTGTAACTGCGTTCTCATATTTAAAGCAGCCAGGTATGCTGTTACCCATTCCCCTTCCCTGCTATTAATTCTGTTTCACTCACTGTGACCAATTTGTGGCATGGCGTCAGCCTGCCTTCCAGTGCTACAAGTCATGACCTGCTAAAGCTGAGCAAATACATCTTTTCAAACTCTTGCATTCACAAAATGTTTATATGCACATCCTGACTTTCTCAAACATACTCATTATCTGAAATTACTCATTCTTCCATTCCCAGACCAAATATGAAATATGTGTACCACATGGCTACTTCCAAATCTAGTTATAAGCATAGCTCCAGTTTGCAAAACATGCTTAAGAGCACAACTATACCACAAATCAGACCCAGGACACACACAGTGTTTTAAACTAGGTCTGGTGACAGTTTTGTAAACAAGTTGCTGATAGAGCTGCATTTGTTAGCATAGGCAAGGTCAGATTTCTTGCTTTTTCACTGGCAATTTTTTTTTTTACCTCAATGAAAGAATTTCCATTGAAGGCACTGGGAACTATTGATACCCCCCACTATGTCAGGGACCCAGAGCCAGACCCCATAGAAAACTCACTTAGTAAAAGAAACGGCAAGAAGACAAAAATCTAGCAAGTCATTTCCAGATGAAAATGATGACAAACATTACACCCTTTCCTCTTGACTGATTCATATGGAGATTAGGCAGTAACTATCATGAAGCCATCCCCAAGTCTAGGTGGCTGCTAGTTTCCATCTAGCCTGTGGTCCCTACAGGAACCTGGATGGACTCTGCTCTACCATCATCCTGAACACAGCATCCCACAATGCCTCCTCTGTTTTCAAAGCTGAATGAAGCAATGACTACGGATTACCAAAAGAAAAAATGATGTTTATTTTTAACATATGCCTTTAAATAGGGAAGGTATGTTGTTCCTGGGGAACAAAACTGCAGTATTTCTGTTAGGTGACGCTACCTAGAAAATACTTTCAGTATGCACAGAAAGCTACAGAAATGAAATCGATCTTCAAGACATTTCCTGCAATTCAGTTTCATTGCAGATAACAACTGCATTTCCACAAATATGCCAGTGCTGCACATATGGCTGCAGACTATGGCAGGGGGGTTGGAACTCGATGATCTTTAAGGTCCCTTCCAACCCAAACTATTCTATGATTCTACGATTCTAAAACATGCACAACTTGGGAGGCTTTGATCACTACATATTGTGAGACAAAAACAGGGGTTTTGCTTCAGACATGCCAGCTGCTTCTTAGAGAAGGGAGCTAACACTCAGACAAGTGTTTCACTCTGGTCTTGAAGGAGCCAGTAGACTTGAATTATTAGATAGAATTCCTTAAAAGGGAATGAGAAGACAAGAGTGTTTTATTACAGAAGGTAGACTAGGAAGAATTGAAGACTCTAACTCCCAGTCTATGGGAAAGGGAGTAAGGACCATAGTGGTTGGGGAATAAGGCATCAATACCTTGGACTCTTGGGGCACAGTGTGCTTTCCTCTTATGGGAATTGCACCTGGATGACCTGACTCATTAATAAACTTATTAAAACTCGGTTTTGGCCCAACAAACTGCTTTTGTCCTCTGCAAAATTTGTGAGCTCATGTCTCTCAACATCATCACTTTTACATGAGAACCTTAATTCCCTGAGTACTCCCCAAAAATGATGGTGGTTTTTACTCAGGTCTGCAATTCAGCCCTCTTTCGACTGTTCTGAGGTTATTCTAAAAGAATTAAAATAAGAAATCTTGCCTAACTCACTAATATTTTGCCATCCCCAGTGTCAATTAATTTAGACCATGACTGACAAACCAGCGGTTCAGCTGAAACTTCCTTCAGCACTTTGACATCAACTAAAATCAACAAGGCTGCTTATTCCCTTCTGGCCTTTAGACTGAGAAGCTACTAGTCCTTACTTCTGGCCTGTAATAATGTCAATTTTATCTGTGCAACTTCTAACAGACATTTCTCCATCATTCTTGAAGACCTCCAATGCTGGCATTGTCCAAATTACATTCTCCTCTCAATGTAGTATCTCGGTTTTGTATTTGTTGATCATATTCTTCTTTCCAACAAATCTTGTCTTCTTCAGGTAAGTGAGAGTTTGCGTCTCCAAGCAGATTATTGTAAAGATGTAATGATGACACAAGGGCAAAGCCTTAGCTTAGATCCTACTTATCAACATCAACAAGACAGTTGGTCCACCTACTCTCTCTTAATTTCATTCAGTTGTACCAGTAACTAATAGTTTTATGGCTTCTTCTTTTATTTTCTTGAGACTTTTTTATTTTTAAAGCTCATTATCCTAAATTTAAGATTGATAATTAGCCACTCTTGAGCAGAATACAATGGTAACAGCGTATTTCAGAATGAAAGAACCAGTTAGGAAACATATTCATCTTATGTTAGTTGCTTGCTTTGACTAAGCCACTTACAGTTTTATCATGTATTCTAAATACTAGTCTCCTTGTCCTAGGTAGTTAAGTCAGACAACCCAATTAAGTTTTTAGATGGCTTCCACTTACAATAAGCACACGATCACCAATATCAAGACAGAGCAAAGCCTGCAACAGCTTCCCATGACCTAAAGTAGAAGCTGCTTCAGATCAAATTGAGGCTTATTTTTCAGTGGGCAGTCATCCAGACCACAAAAACCACCACTGTTCACAGATGGCTGCTGTGCAGCTTTGGTGTCCAAGCTTTTAAAATTTCATAACATTTATCCTTCGCATAAAACAATTTATACAGTAAACTCAATGTAAAAGCCTACATTAATACAGCATTGCATTAGAGATTTCAAACCTTACAAAAATAAAAGATCAGGGTTAAGGTTTCCAGAGCAACATGATGCCCCAGCCACTTTTTTGTTATGTGTTACAATAAGGTCCTCCTTCATCTGATCCCATAGCATTGAAAAATGTGACAGAGTATTTGGCAAGTGGGATAATGACATTGCTTATAACCACTCCTCCACCTGAAGGACAATTTTATTTTCAAAAATGTTACTACGGCCAGCATTTCAACAGCAACATGATAACTTGTCACTATGTAGAAATCCCTTATTCCACATAAACATATCGCATATTTGCAACAACTGACAACTTCCTATCTGAAATACTGGTGGTGTATTAAATATTGGACTACAAAGAGGAGATCCAGAAGCTGTCCCACCCCCACATCTTGGGATACCATACAGGATATGATCAGGAACACAGATATTTTCAGTGTTTAAGGGATGAATGTACACCAGTGTACTCAATTAATTCCTTGAATTGCTGGTCAGCTGCATAGATAACGGAGAAACTGGAGAGAATGGTCAGTTTTGAAACTGGGTGACAAACCAAACCTGCTTAATAAAAAATGACTGATTACTCCAGAAATCCTCCTGGAGGGCTATTTCAGATAATAGTTCTCATGCTGCATTTCACTCTCATTAGATACCACCTGGAGTACTGCAGCCATCTCTGGAGTCATGGACTTAGTAGAGCAGGTTCAGAGGAAAGCCACAAAACTGGCCAGAAAACAGGACTGACAAAGCTGAGGCTATTCAGCTTGGAGAAGGGAAGGCTCTAGTCTGATCTTACTGAAGCCTTTCAGTACATAAAATGTGTTCATTGGAAAGCTGTTCCACTAAGACCTATAGTGACAGAATAAGGCTCCATTACCTGAAAATGAAATATGGTATTTTTAGATTGGACAGAAGGAAGAATATTTTTCTGCCTTAGGGCAGCAAGACATTTGAACAGGTTTTCCAGAGAAGTTGTGGATGCCTCATCCTTGGAAATGTCCAGATTTGGGTTGGATAGGGCTTTGAGAAACCTGGTCTTGTGAAAGACCACAGGCATGGGAGTTGGACTAAATGATAGTTGAAGGTTCCTTCTAGCTCAAATAATTCCACGATTCTGTGACTCTATGTTTTTTTAAACTACCTATGGTAGATAACTACTACATCTAGTGTAATTTACCTCAAATATGGTAAATTTTACCTCAAATATGGTAAGCAACATCCCTGGTAAAGTGTCCCCAAGACACTCACAGGTTGTTCCTTTCATATTATTAAAGTATGAAATTGGAGCAAGAACTAAAATCACGCGAGCATAACATGACTGACAAACATTTTGATTATCATCTGAAGCCAAGTTCAAGTTGTAATACAGATAATATTCAGTGTCAGTATCAGCACAAAACCAACAGTAGACTACAGTTCACGTCCTATAAGAGCTATTTCACTAAATTTAAAAGTGTGCATGTCTGATATTAAACAAAATGTGGCAAAATGCCTACAGAATTTCTCATACTAATACATTAGCATTTTAAGTAATTAAGAAGAAAAACAGCAATCTGCACATGCATATTTCTAAGTGCACATGCTGTACAAACATATTTTAAAGTTTTTCAGAAAGGAATGATATCAAAACAAAACTTGTTACCTTTATTATGACAAGTAAGAAATAAAGCTTCCTTGGATAAATATTATTTTTTTTCCCCCATCAGATACAGACATCATTTAATGTGCAGTAGATCTTACACTAAAAATGAACAAACCAAAATTGGTCATTATTCATGTCAATCAAGCTGAGAAACTCACCGTTATGAGTTCTAAAGACAGTAAGAAGCTCACCAGCTTCAGAGAAACTAACCAAAATCACAGAAGAAAAAATTAAATCAAAGTTTATTAGACAACTACATCATTCCTGTTTATTAAATAAGTCCCTGAGTCTCTAGTAGCCCAGAAGATATGTGTAATACACTGTCAAATCCTTAAAATACAGCAAGATTCTGATGAGATGACTGAGAGTATCCAAATGAAAGTGGAGAATTACTTAAGTACTGCCATTGAGTGTAAAAGTAAAATCAAGATGCAGGAAAGCAAAATGTATTTTTAAAAGTTTAATTTAAAATTAATATCTTATCTTCCAATAATACACAGTACATATATACAATAGATGCACATATGCACTATGTTGCATATATAAATTCATGTGCATACACATCTGTAAAATGTAAATCCATTTAATCGTAAACATGAATTCAGTACTTCAACTTAAATTTTGAAGAGATATCACATTTTGCTGCATACTGATGAACTTATGCATAACTTAAATTTCAGCTAATAAAATTATATTGCAATTCACACAAAAAAAATCATTTTACTACATTAAAAGATGGAGCAGTGGATGGTTTATCTGAGTCATCAGGACTGTCTTTTTTCCATACAAAATTTTCATTTTTTTTCCAAAGAAAACTGTCACACACTTCTATCTCTTTTGTCAGTGGGGGATGTAGTGTCCTTTTACAAAGCTTCTCTATGACTGCTACATCCATGAGCTTTCTGAGGCTCTCTTCATCCTGATCACTCAGCATGTCCCAGAAATCTTTTGGTCTCTCCTTTGATTTTTCTACCTGCCCTGCAAGAGACCCCCCTGTAGGGGGGTCTGTAGGCCTGTCTCCACCATTTCCAAAGAGGTCATTGAGAACAGAAGTATCACCAAGTAGGTCCATATAAGACTTTCTCTTACAAGTCAGAGCACTTCTTTCCTCACTTTCTGATGGTGATAGGGATCTTTTTGTTGGCACCTGTGTTCCTATGGAGTCTTGTTGTCCTTCACAACTTTTTACAGATGGCACATCAATTACTTCTAATGTACTGTTTAATGAGCCAGATACCATAGAATCCTTGAACACCTGACTGTTCCTATTCTTGATATGTTGAGCTGATTGTTTATATATTGCAGTATCGCATACATTTTGCACACAGGAGTCATTGTGAAGTTGCTCCGCTTTCCTCTTACAGTTCTGCTGGGTCTCAGTTTCAGTAGTTCCACTGGAAAGCAGACCATTATCTGATGATTTAGACATAGATATTTCAAGATTTACAATGGATTTTCTTCTTCTGGAGCATGTTGTGCCTAATTCTCCTGTCTCATAGCGACATGAAGCTTGTGTTAGTATTTCAGCTGGGAAGAAAGGCTCCATTTCTGGATATTTAGAAACATAGAACTCTTTCAACATCTTCTGCCTTGTTTCTGATGTAGCTTTTGCAATATGTTCTGCCAGTTCTTCTGCTGAACCCATATTAAAGTGGGATACCATTTTCTCAAATTGTCTCCTGTAATTATCAGAAAAGAAAAACAGACACCTTTAACTAGAAATACAAACCCAATTTCTTCAATTCACATAATTAATGTATCACAGAAAATAATCACTAAAAGTAACTGCCTTATTAGCAGCCTTGCTTGTTTTCATTATCAAAGAGAGAAAAGAATAATGACCTCAGCAGAACTGAGTGACTTCCCAAACTGTAGTGTGATTTCCTCAGCTTACAACACAAAGATTTATTTACTTTTAGTGTAAGTAAGACTTTGTATCAAAGGATCAGAGTTCAGAAGGATGCAGACAGATAAACATTAGATGTTTTTTTAAGAAAAGAATATCCAAAGCCCTACAAAGATTCACACAGTTGCTCAAACCCCTTTTAAAAGCCTTGCTAAGCTAAAGCTGGATAAGCACATTCACAGGAGATAGGAACTGTGAAGGACGGAATATTTCTTTCTGCTAAGAGGCCAAAAGAAGAGCTTTCCAATCAAAGTTAGCCACAGGTTGGGTTTGAGAAACCTAACTGGAAGGCTGGAGCAATGGATTCATGCTCCCTTGTTAGAGACCAGTATGAAACACGCTGTCTTTCCTGTATGACAGCTCCAGGAGCATTTTTTGTTCACAAATACTTCCTGACTAGCTAGCTACAGATATACCTTTGTTTGATGGCTGCAGACAGCTTCCCAATCAGCATTATCACACATCAAACTGAGGTACCTAATTACCTTCATTCACGTGGATGAAAGCAGATAATGTGGATATGTGGATCTAGACATACTGCAAAGTACAACTGCAAACAAGGTGCTAACAGCAAGGTGTTAATACTTAAGTGAGCTTTTTGCTAGACATGGCTTTAGGACGTTGGAATAATGTCTGTATCTACATCGAAGCCTTTGAAAATTTTGAGCTCAGGAAATTATAGATAATTATAATTTTGTGTATTATCAGAATGAAGGGTTCTTCTCTACCTGCTTCTTAAAGATTCACAATATTCAGAATTTATGATAGGAAGCAAGTCTGGCACTTCAACAAGAACTGTTTGGACAGTTGAAGCCAGCTGGCTAATGTGACAGATTCTGAACATAGAGATGCTACATAGAAACCAACTCTCACATAGTAATTTATCTTTTAAAACATGAGGAGGTAAACAACATACTAAAAATATTGAGCCCCATGTCAGAAATAAATACATCAAGTTTTTAACAAGTCTTGCAAAGAGAGTGATGAGAGCTGGGCAGAAACGGTAGGCAGAAGATCACACTGTAAAATTTCTTGCTTCTATGCAGTTTATTTATGGTCACAACATTATCTGTGCACCTACATAATACACAACATATTGAGTCAGCATGTGGCAAGTGATTTGTGAGTTCAATTAAGAATCAATTAAGGTGCTCTTTGTGTAGCGTGAGTGGGAGTTTCCCATTAGTTCTGCTCCTGCTACAGAAAGTCATTAATACTCTATACGCACGATTAAAACAAAGGCAGAAGCAATTGCTTAGAGGCAAGTTCATTCAAGGTTAGAATTTCACTCTTACCAAAATAGTCTCACCTGCAGATTCCTTTGGGTGTTTTTCCAATCAAGATGGTGGTTGAACCTACTCTGTGTACTTTTTGGATTTTCTGCATCACAGGATGCATAACATACAGGTGGTGCCGCTTACTTTTCACCAGCATTTCCTGTCCTCCCTTAACCGTGCTGTCCTCAGATGTGTCTTCTTCTGGGTTTTCTGCATTTTTCTAGTAAAATCAGACAAGGAAAACAGCAAAACAATGATGAGCTCTATTATATAATTTTGTCCCTCTTAGCTAGCATTCAACAATTACAGTGTCAAGAACAGGATTCAGAGCTGCAATGTCAACTCCATACACAGTCAGAAACTTCCAAGGACACTGATGGCAAATACTAGAGGGGGATAGATTTAGACTAGACATAAGAAAGAAATTCTTTACAGTGAGGGTGGTGAAATACTGGAACAGGTTGCCCAGGGAGGTTGTGGATGCCCCCTCTCTGGAGGTGTTCAAGACTAGGCTGGACAGGGCACTGGGCAGCCTGGTCTAGTGGGAGGTGTCCCTGCCTATGGCAGGGGGGTTGGAACACGATGATCTTTAAGGTCCCTTCCAACCCAAACTATTCTATGATTCTATGATTCTAATATAGCAGGATATTTTTCAAATGGATTAACTGCAAGGATAAATCAAAGATCTCTTCAGGCTCCCTAACAGGCTTATACAAGTATTTTGCCCTGTGCCACAGAAATCAAATCTCAGTTATAAACCTGCAAATATTACCATAAAATAAACCCCAGAAACTGGTAATAGTGTCTTAACAGATAAAATAATCCATGAAGATACTGTGTATCAAGATGGAAGGATATTTTGACTCACTGCTTTCTACTTGTCACTGTATGTCACACAATTTTTTGCATGGTATATATTGAGAATTCTTAGTTTAACAATTCAACACTTGAAGAAAAACTATAAATAATTATGCTATTTGAAGACACCAAAGCTAAGGTAAAATAATTTTTACCAATAGCACAATTTGTTAGACACACACAAAATTATACTGTTATAAATACATGTATAAAGTTATAAATACATGTATAAAAAATTTTACACATTACATTATCATTATAAAACTAAAATTGGCAAGATTAAAATTTTAAATGTAGTAGTCAAGAGAGTGAATATTTTAATCAAATTCAAGAAAATTTTGTTACAGAATAACTCATCATGCACTGACAGTCAACATATTGCACAAAAATATAATCTTATTTATCACTTCATTATTTGTCAGAAATTCTCATGAATTCTCAACCAAGTTTCTCATCTCCCAACAAGGCAAGCCAAAGGAAATAGGAAAATTAAAGAATGTGTTGAAGAGCAGGGGAAAACCAGAAAAGCTCACCCTGCCCAGTGAGATCAGGTAAAAGAACAACTGTTTAGTGATGCCCTCAATTCCCACACTAATACTTAAGAGATAAAAACACAAGCTGTGATCACACCTTGTAATCAGCAGTTCAGAATTTGGTTTTGGATCTAAAATGTTTGTTCCCAGTGTGTTTCTATTTGATCCATGTTCACTTCCTTTATTTCCATGGGCCATTCTCAATATTCTTGAGGCTTAGGATTTCACATCTGTTCTCAAAACATTACTGTGACAAGAATCCTTACTAGTGACTAGGTTACAAGTAAGGAACCTAAATAAATGCAACTGCAGAAATCCAAATATTAAAATATCACTGCACTACAAAAAATTTTACAGTATAAAACTGAAATAAGGTCTCAATTAAGATAAATAAACTCCAAAAACTATCTCCAAATGACAATGTTAGGACCAATGTAACAAAAATAAGATTGAATTAGATTATTATCTATAGATCATTATCTATTAGATTATTATCTACATGCAGGAATGTCCTGTCTCAGAGGGGAAAAGGGTTTTGGGACAGAAACTAGCTGGGCTCATTAGGAGGGCTTTAAACTAGATTTAAAGGGGGATGGGTTTGGAGCTGCACTTCTGCAAGTAAAGAAAGGCTTTGAGTTGCCCGAAGTCAAGGCAAAGAAGGAGGGTGCCAGTGAAATTTCAAACAACCTAGATATCACTGGGAATGGACTAGAACAACAGGGCAGAAGGAGAGAGCTGGCAGCTTTAAAAAGGGGAGTTCTGGCTCCTAAATCAGCACTGGTAAGGGAGCAGCTTAAATGCCTGTATTTGAATGCAAGGAGTATGGGGAATAAGTATGAAGAGCTGCAGATGTGTACACAGACGCATGGATACGATGTCATTGGTCTCACAGAGACTTGGTGGGACAGCTCTTACTATTGGACCATAGGAATAGATGGATATAGACTATTGAGAAGGGACAGGCAGGGGAGAAAGGGAGGAGGAGTTGCCCTTTCCATTAGCTAGCAGCTAGAGTCCATGGAGCTTTGCTTTGAGACAGATGAGCATCTACTAGAGAGCTTCTGGGTCAGGATTAGAGGAAAGGGAGATGTTGTAGTGGGAGTCTGTTGCAGACTGTCTGACCAGTAGGCAAAAGTGGATCAAGCCCTCTATCAACAGCTAAAACCAGCTTCATGCTCACAAGCCA
>VZTY01028960.1:237118-253492 GCA_013400935.1 Turnix velox
GCCCCCTCTCTGCAGGTGTTCAAGGCCAGGCTGGACAAGGCACTGAGCAGCCTGATGTAGTGGGAGGTGTCCCTGCCTATGGCAGGAGGGTTGGAACTCGATGATCTCTAAGGTCCCTTCCAACCCAAACTATTCTATGATTCTACAAGATATGATAATTATTATAACATTATCATTGTCCAAATTCTTCATGGCTTCCTCAGTAGCTGAAGTGGATTCTTATCTAAAAGTTTATTGGATGTTGTAGGGCGAGTTCCTACTCATTTCAGTTCGGTATATTTCATTAAAAATCGTATCAAAGTCTAGATCCAAACTTCACACATGCTATTAGAATCCCTGTAGCGATATCCTTTTATAAAGATATGTATTCAAGTGTTAGAGATAAAGATTTGAGACATATAGACTATTTCTGCTTTGAATAACTAATCTTTTATATTCTGTGACACATAGCTTCCAGAAGAATCTAACTCAGCAGCCAAAAGAAATCACTCTACACTTGCTTGATATTTAACACTAACATCTGGGAGGGTAACCTAGGTGTCGAGTGAGTGGAAATGGCAACACCCCATTTAGCTAGAGTGTACCGTGCAATCTTATGTCTCTTTCTGCTTCTTGTCAAGCAAATTCTCAATTTTGGTTTAAAATGTCTGCTCCTTTTCCTCAGTAAACAACTCACATTTGGAAGGGTGAGTGCCAAAGTACATAATCAGGCTCAAGAATAAAAGCCTTCCTACTCTTGGTAAGTTAATGTGGAGACCATCCAAGAACAGGAAGATAAGGATAAAAAGCTTGATAGCAATCCTCCAACATTCCATATTATTCTAGATAATAAACACTAGATGATAAACTAACCATGACAATATGTGGAGGGGAAAAGTGTGAGAAAAACCCAAAAGCTTTATCTGGAACAGAAGGTACATGCAATGGAAGGTGTAGAGACCATTCATGCATGAATATTTCATCAATGATAGTTTCTTTTTAATCTGATATAGAAAGATTAATAATGGGACAATTCAAGTCTTTTTCCCTATATTTCTGTGCCTTTGGCACTGGCGTATCTTCCATTTCAGTGTTTTTATCTGCTATTTGCTATTTGTGACTGCTTCTTTAGAGGAAACTTGCAGATTTAAAAGGTTTTACTGATTTCAGAATTTCGGTCTATTTTAGAGCAACAGAATATATGCCATCTGTCTCTGGAATGTCACCTCTTATTTGGATATAAGACTGTTGATTCTAGAGAAGAAAAGAGGGTAAATCGTTACTCACATTATATCCAGTTGCAGGTTATTCCTATCCCATATGGATATGCATATCATATGTGCAAAAGTAGCATTGTTAGCATGGAAAAATATGGAACACTGAAGTCAGAATCTGCTTCCAGGTGGAGAGCATAATCCTGGCTTATTTTGATGTGCTGGTTTTCAGGGCCTATCTTGGGAACACAGAGTAGAAGACTAGAAGCGGGTGTGAATTTCTCGTGAGAAATCCATTCAGTACACAGAAATCAAAGGCCTTCATATGTATGTCTTTTCTCAACTGTGTTTATAAATTCCTTGCTATAACCAAATATATAGGCCAGAAAGTCCATGTCGTGTCAAGATAATTAAATTTAATAAAATATTCAGTGTGTCCCAGGTAATTAGATACTCTCATCTGGATTTTGGTCAGAAGGACATAGCAACCTTCTTTTTTTTTTTTCCAAAAAAATTAGTTTAAAAAATTATAATGAATTCTTTATCCTCATTTGAAAAGTGAAGTCTGCAGCAGCTCAGTATTTCCTTTGTATAGGCAGGGTGTTGCAAATATGAATTGCAGTGGGGTATTCTCTCCAAGTATTGACAAGAAGATGTTTTGATCTATGCAAAATCATTCTTTGGTAAGAATAAGGATATCCCAAGCACTTCCTTCACTTTGTTTTTATGTTACATTTTCTATATAGATTCACAACTTGTTCAAGACATTGCTGTTCTGTTACTGAGTATCTTTATATATATGAATATATATATATGAATCAGAATTTATGAATCAGAATTATGCCACATATAGGCAGCAGCCAACCAACACTGGAGGGCCATTAGTTAACCCTCTATCTGAGGGTTATGAAAGGTTTATGTCATGTGGAAATAGAACTACTTGGTAAAAATATTTAATAGTAATGTTTGTATTGCAATACTTCCTTCTACTGTCATTAGAGAGTTGTCTACCAAAAGGAACAAGCATATGAGGCATTCAATTGTATTTAAAAATCAACAATGACATTGTCCAGCAGACCTGGCACAGCCAATTTGTAGTACTTATTTTAGTAAGCAACAAAATAAACAAATGATAATGTGTACACAATTGAAATTCATTTTTGTGCAACATGCTTAGTAAGTTGGACATGGGAAGTACCAACAGCCAGAAATACTGTTTAACATTATGAACATTGACTACAAAACTTGAGTTGTTGGAGTGAATCAGCACACTGGTGTCTACAAATGCCAGTGTATGTGGATCTTGCTGGGCTGTATGGATTTTTATGTTGCCAGAATTTCAGCACTGCCAGGTGTGAGCATTTGTTTACTTTTTCAGTATCATTTAAAAATTCTGGGCACATAGAATCATAGAATACTTTGGGTTGGAAGGGACCTTAAAGATCATCGAGTTCCAACCCCCCTTGCATAGGCAGGGACACCTCCCACTAGATCAGGCTGCCCAGTGCCTTGTCCAGCCTGGTCTTGAACACCTCCAGAGAGGGGGCATCCACAACCTCTCTGGGCAACCTGTTCCAGTGCGTATCTATCCAAGTTGTATGTGAGTGACATTTAAGGAGAAGGAACATCAGGATTATGAGTTGGAGCTTCTCAGACCATCTTTATATATTAGTTCTTATTTGCGGTATTATTGGAACAGCAAGTAACAATCAGAATATCAGAAAATCTTTTCATATTTTTGCCTTTGTACTCACAGAACCTATACTCACACCTGATAAAGCTTTCCTGTCTATCTCAGAGAGCACTAGGATCAAAGAGGTTCATTTTAATTTCTGCCACATCTTTGCAATTTCTTTTGTACAGTGAATTATTTGGAATGCTTATTGCTCTATTCTTCTTGTGCATTCCCCCTGTATGGTATAAACTCCACCTACACACTTTAAGGGGGAAAAGTCTAGCACTATTTGGGTTTTTTGGCTTTTTTTCGTTAAGGACAGGAAGCAGACTTTTTTTAAAAATCTGTTTCTGTGCAAGGGAAAGCATTGGCCAAGTGCCATAACCAAAGGAATATTGTTCCCGGTGGAAAGGTAGAGCTTGATAGGAGATGATTAGCAGCCTAACACAATTTAGGCTTGCCTGAACCTGGGCGGGACAGAAGCATTTCTGAAGTGTAGCAGCAGTCTACCTATATAAAAGATTTATTTAAATAAATAAATATTTCATTTTTGCATGGTTCAAAACTGAAGTGGAAAGAAGGAATCTGTAGTAAGCACCCTGGAATTAAATTTGAGACGATTCCAGCTACAGAGTTAATGCAATCTCACCTTTATGTCCACCTTTTTGTGAGAATGCTTCTCTGTTGTTCTTATGAATACAGACATGTGGGATAAGAATAATAAGTGCATATGATCTTATATTTGTGGCATAAATTCTCATTTCTAATGCTGAGGAATTTTTTTCTCCCCACTGTTGACGTGTAGGTAAGCTGCAACTGCAAACTGCTTCTTTCATGTAAATAACAGTAATATAGTGCCTTAGATGCTCCCTGCTGCTGAATAAGCAGTTGAGCGCAAAAAGCATTGTCCAAAAGTGGGCGTGGTTAGAATATTTGACCAAGGTATTGAACTGGAGCCTACTGCCACCACAGCTCTCACAAAACAGCAAATATCGCTTTATCACTTCGTGGTGGTGAACTGACCCCGCTGGAACAGGAGGGCTGGCTGATGTTAGGATGTGCAAATTGCATCTCTCTTCTCCTGATGATTCACATGATGTTGTTCATTGATAAAAGAGAAAAATTTCAGAATGTTTACAAAAGCAATTTGAAATGACTGGAGAATATATTCCCACGTACACTCCACTTCAATTGAACCAATAGCAGTGAGTCATGGATGAGAGAAAACTCTGGTGGGAATGGTAGCTTAAGTTTTTTCCCTGAAGGCCCATAGAGAGTCCAGCAAGGTGGTATCCGCCAAGCCCCCCTCTAGTACAAGAAAATGTCATGCAGGAGGGTGCTGATTCTCTTTTCTCACCTCTCCAAGAACAGGTACTAGCCTCCTGTGCTTCCAATAAGGAGAGGATATTAAGGATAATTAAAAGAAATTTTCATATCCTTATTACTAATTTATCATTATATCTTTTTTGGTTTTGGGGGGAGGGGTGGGTGGGAGGTAGGCAACAAGTTATCAACATATGGCATTTGGGTGAGAGACAGAGAATAAAATCTTTGTGACCAAATACTTCTGCTAATGTGCATTTTCCATCTTATCTACTCCTTTTGTTTTAAAGCAAATTGGAGTTTTTCGGACTCTTGAGTAGCAAATTCCTACAATTTTATAGGGATGTGACACTGTTACAATTTCTTTTATTGGAGAAAATGGTATATCTATTAGTAAAGAGACCAAAAGAACTATCACGAGTCACTAAAAAGCATTTGTCAAAAGTAATTAAGCTAATTCCAAATATACAAGTCAGTTCAAGACCTGTAACAATTTCCAGCATGTGGACTTTGCAGGAAAGTGGTAGAATATGGGGATGAAGGTAGTGGGAAGGTAGGGTATGGATACAAACTATGATTTTATGGAAGAGGTAAAGCTCCTTTATCTGATTATTTTTCTGAATAATTCATCTACCTATGTCAAGCTAGCCCAACAACCATTTTCAGAAACTCTTTTTTCCATTTTTGTTCATTTGCTCTTAAATTGCACTTTAAAGGAGAACTGTTTATTCTGTTTGAAGTCACATTTTATATTTCTGCGGGTATGAAATTTTAAATATTATTCTAAATTAAACAAAAAATTAATTGATTTTGCATTAAAACAAAATTGAAGTCATTCTTGTATGATAAGAGTTTCATTAAATTTCCTAGTACTAAACATATGTTTTGATCCTGACTTTCCTAAGGAAATACAGAGTTCCTTTTGGTATTGAACTACCAAGAATAGCAGTGTAAGTTTCCGCTATGAAGGCTGTAGAAATATTTTTTGCCATTATACCTGTGAGCCCAAAATATTACAGGCCAGTGGTTCTAATTTTAACTTCAGAAGGTCATCTAAACAATGCATCAAGAAGGCTAAAATATTCATAGCACTAATCCTGATTTCTGCAAGCAGTAGTATCTAATGCTTAAGAAAATGACTGTGTTTGAACTTAATAAATATTCTACTTCTTGTACTATTACTGTTTCTGAAATGAGAAATTTTTTTTACATTTCTGTAGTAACTTAGAGTAATGTAAGTAAAATACGTGTTTAAAAATCTTTAGAATAAAGTGCACAGTAAAACTGATGGAAGCAAGAGGAAAATATGAGGCATGTTCAGATTTTACTCTACATTTGTGCTGCACATTGCTAATGGAAATAGTCTGCTACAGTTTTACACACAAGGGGCAGTTGGATATTCATCCTAAATAATTTACTGCAGAAAAAAATAGTACAGTTGACTGTGCATGTGCAGGAGCAGCCAAAATTTGATCCTGCATGTCCTGCTATTCCCCAACCTCCTTTGACATGTGCTTTTTAATACATAAACTTTTACATAGTAATATACCAGAAATTTACCCCTAGTGCTGCAGTTTGCTAATGTTATGAAATACAAAATAACCATTAAAATGCAACTGTAATAGTATTGTAGAATTATTTCATCTTATTGAGCTAGTAGATACATTTTCAATTCTTTAAAGCACTATTGCAATTTCCAGGCTTGATTCTTTCTGGAAGCAATGAGGGATAGAAGAAGAGATGTGATATTTAGGGATATAACTAAGGCCATAGCAACATCTGATTCTTAGTTGACAAAAAGACCCTCCCACAACTCTAGTTTGCATCATCTGCAAGGTACGTATCAAAAGAGTGTGGAGAATTGAGAACCTATTTGTATCATATCTTGTTTGTCTCCTAAGTTTGCCAAACTTTTTGCTTCTAGTACTATGAGCTCTTTTATTTCTCACTTATCTGTGACAAAAATATTATTTGTAGATATTTTTAAATTCAGCTAGCCCATGAGGCTAGCAGAAAACTTTATTGATAAATATTTTATTCCTTTCTTATTTTATTCTATTGATAATTTATGATTCATTACTCTGTTTCAAAATACCTCTGTGATTTCAGCATTTCTTTCTATATTCATTTATCTGCCAAATTAGCTTGAAAATTTCAAACAATTACAATGTACCAGTTTGTCCTCTCTTTCTAACTTAATTTAAAGCCTGTGTTGCAGGTCTTCCTTTTCTTCAGATCTGAAAGTCTGTATTTTTCACTCAAGTGAGGATTTTGTGATATCAAAAAAAAATTCAGAAAAAAATCCCAAGCTCTTACAATCACTTCCCTGAGATGTCTTCAGCACTAATGATAATGAAATTGTAGCACAAAGAAGCTGACAATTTCAAATGTCACTCTGCTGCTCTGAAAAAAATTCTCCCTGGTGCTGAATTTTCGATGATGGCATCACTTCCCATCCTGCTGCAGCTCTGTCCTGCATGCAGACTTCCTGTTTTGAAAGGTAACATCTTCTGACAGTTTAGGCTATTTTGTGTTCTTAAACTAATATGGGCAGGAGTATGTCACACTACTTGCATTAACTACAATTGAAACATCTGTGACTCAAATACCCTTGGCATAGATTCAGTGATCAAGATCTCCTTAATTTTATTCATGGTAGTGATTGTATTTCCCTGATAGGAACAGCTTGTCCTAATGTCTCCTGTCTGGATTACTACAGTCATTTTACCAGGACTAAATTATGCTACTCACTTAAAATGTATAGCTGGCTCAAAATATAAGATCCTTTGAGTGACCTGGAAATCTACAGTTATGCTGTACATCTGACTTCCTACCCACTTTCAACAATATTAGAGGAAATTGATTAGTGATCCAAAAATCCAAAATATTTGATGCATGATGGCATTAAGGAGCAGGATTTTTATGGGGAGGATAAGAGCATCTTGTGAAGTGAAGGATAACCTAGATGATTTTGTAAATATATGAAAAGTCTTTAAAATAGGGGTTTTTTCAGAATCATATTCCTCTCAACACAGGAAATGCAAAATTAGCACTTAATATAAAATCAGGACTAAAATCAGAAGAAAAACAACCACTTCCTTCGAAGAGACACTTCTATTGTAATTCTTTCTTGGTCAGAAACTAAGATGTACTAAGTATACATAGATTAACCTGTTTATAAGGTTTATATCTGTTAATATATCAAGTGTATATACTACTTGGTACAAAATACAAACATGCAAGACTGGCCTGTTGTACCTGTAAAACAAGAGGACTTCTACTGACTGGTTTTGGTCCTATACCTTACAAATCAGTGTTAGAAGCCATGTAAGTTCATGTATTTTTTTGTCTTTTTTCAAAATGGAAACCTTATAAATAAATGTGAGAATTTTTTTTTAAATTAAATGTTAAATTATGTTAAAAGGTAGAGGCTATTTTCTTACTACAAGCTTCAAAAGCATCTAGTTGGTGCATGTTGAAGTGAATTAAATCTGCAATGAATGCTTTTCTTCGTTGTAACAAGAAAATAAAAAAGTTGCAAAACACATACCAACTTTCAAAATACGATTATGATTTAGCAGAACAAAAACAAAGCTTTTGGTATTGTTTTTGTTTATTTGCCTTGGCACTAGAGTAATTTGTTGACTGTGCTTCAAATGCTTGGTTTTGTCCATCTGTATTTCTTACTGGTTTTGCTGGGTTTGTAATACAAGAAGTCACTTGAAAATAGGTTTCAGATAAAGTTAAATAATAAACAAAACCTTCTTTGTCTATCAAAAACAGAGTATCAGACAGACTTTAATCTGGTCTATTTGTACTCCAGCATTATGCATGAAGAAATATAAAAATTCAGAAGTTTAGGGCTTTTTTTCTCCAGATATTCTGTTTTCTCTATTCCAGCCCCATTTTAAGATTCTAAAGCCCTCTGAAACAAACGGTGCTCAACAGAGAAAGAGAAGGTCTGGTATTACTAGATCTTGAATAATGAGTTTGAATTCTATATCTTGCTCCAAAATTTTTCTTTTAATTTATCAAATGAAAACAGTAGAGTTCATGAGCAACTTGTAAATAGTCTTTTGACTGGGACTGGATAAGTTGAAGATCTCATTTAACTTTTATCACTTATAATTAAAACTTAAAGCTCTTGCGCTTTCTTCAGCAGGGATAGTAAAGGCGTGTAGATTCATAACTGAAAAAGAGATGCTACTGGCATTTTCTTTGCAGTAGTGTAGAATCGGAGAAATCAGCTATTCATCTAACATCCTTGCTAAATTCTGCAGTATACTGTGATGAATCATCCTGACAAACCTCTGAAATCCTTAAATTTGACCTTGTCTTTGTTGCAGTTATTATGGAGAGAGAATCTTTTATGCTGCAGGAGACATTCAGGCTCCCCATTCCCCCCTAGGAAAAGCAAGTTCAAAGTACAGTTGTGTAGGCTGTGTCACCAGCTACAGAAAAGCAAAAGCCACACCCATGTTCTTTTAAAAGCCTTTGTCCCCCCAGAATCTTTTTGTTTTTAACAACAGTCAAACAAAATAAAATCTCAATTGAAACCAGAAGTCAAAAGCCTCTCTGCTTTGGCAAGCCGCAGCAAGGAAGGGAAGAACAGTCAGCCGTTACCCAACAGCTACCCAACTCTGTTTCCTAAAGCACAGAGACAGAAGAGACAGACTGCAAGCTTTTTCACACAACTTTTTTTTTTCCTTTAATATGATGCCAGTTGATAAGGTAGTGGATAGTTAAAAGAAACTCTGATGGGCCAGAAATTATCAGTTCAGAGGAAGCAGAGATGGAGAACACCAAAACTTGATTGATTTCTGAGGAGTAAGCAGAGCTGGAGCTTTGTGAGCTGTCTACTCAGGGAATATTTCATGTTCTGCCTCATTTGGTCTGAAACCCTACCATTATCAGTGGATCTAAGTGCACAACAAGAGCAGGTTTGTGCTTAAAGGAGGACAAATCTAATTCATTCCAAAGAAACTGTAGCCATCAGGCACTAGAAATTTCCCACCAGAGATGGAAAAAGGCCATGGGAAGATGTAGACATATTCTGGAAGTCTAGAAAGAATAAGTGAAAGCATGTAAAACATTCAGAGAGTAGCAACCATGAGATTTATGCTGAAAGGTACTAGTGTTTCTAAAATTAAATATTTTTAACAGTAACCTGGCCATACAAGGTACAAAGAACCTTGTTAATCTGCTGTAATGTTAGTGTTAAAATTTGCCAAGAAAAGCTGTTTCTCTGTTTCCTTACTTAGAAATCCAATAGGGTATATTTTCTAAGTGCCTTATTTTAGAATGTTAGTTGCAAAAATTTATCTGATACAGAAAATGTGACATCCCACATTCTGCTGCAAGCTCAGGTCTGTATAATCTAATAGACATCCAATAAGCACTTTCAGGAGAGGAAGAAACTCTTGTTTAGATACGCACTGCAATCTCTAATTACTTGTCTCTGTTTACCTACAGACTTGAGGAACAACATACATAGGCTCACAGGGTAGCACAGGCAGAACCAAGATATGAAGAAAGCTGGGGTGTTTAGGGAGAAGAGAATGCCAGAGATCTTAAGTTAAGATTTTTTAATACAATAAGCTTCTTTAAGTCCCATTGTTAAGAAATACTGAAATAAGACTGTGTAATTTTGCATTAAGTTTTGCAAGGTCCTGCACCTGGGTCGAAGCAATCCCAAGCACAGATACAGGCTGGGTGGAGAGTGGCTTGAGTGCAGCTCTGAAGAGAAAGACTTGGGTGTGTCAGTTGATGACAAACTCAACATGAGCCAACAGTGTGCACTCACAGCCAAGAAGGCCAANAGCCTGGAGAAGAGAAGGCTCAGAGGGGACCTCAAAGTAACTTCTCAGTACCTGAGGGGGTCCTACAGAAAGGCAGGGGAAGGAATTTTTAACATAATATCGGATGGGAGGACTAGAAACAATGGATATAAATTAGAGGGGGATAGATTTAGACTAGACGTAAGAAAGAAATTCTTTACAGTGAGGGTGGTCAAATACTGGAACAGGTTGCCCAGAGAGGTTGTGGATGCCCCCTCTCTGGAGGTGTTCAAGACTAGGCTGGACAGGGCACTGGGCAGCCTGGTCTAGTGGGAGGTGTCCCTGCCTATGGCAGGGGGGTTGGAACTCCATGATCTTTGAGGTCCCTTCCAACCCGGACTATTCTATGATTCTATGATTCTATGATTTCTCTTTGCTCATAAGTTGCAGTGAGATGAATGGAAACATCTCCAGAAAATAAAACTGCTTAAGCTAGTTCACAATTTTCATTAGATGATTAGTAGAAAATCTACTATAAACTACATTTCACAAAGAAACTGAAAAAGCCTTTCTGTTAGTGCAAGCAAATCTGATTTTGGCATCCTAGAGTATTCTGTACCCTTATCTCTGATTGTATAATGCGGTAGTTCCCCTAAGAGGTAGCATGTATTAGTTAAAGTCCTGAACTTCAATCCAGAAACTAGAAGAAATACAGTATTTTGAGCCAGTTTCAAAATGACAGTATAAGGTCTGTGCAGAATACATCAGTGAAAATACCCTGTAATGAGCCTGCAAACCTGGAAGTTGACCTGGCATTCTAGAGTGGGAGAAGACTGTAGACCAATTTGAAAATTAGCCTTCTTATGAGAGAATAAACAAATTTTTCTATTTCTAGCCCACCATGTCTTTTATTGGTGTTTTCTATTTCAGATTTTACATACACACATCTCAATGAAAGCAAGTCTCTGAAAAATGAAGGAAGGAGTGTAATTTTGTAAGGACAAAAACCCCAGGATTCATTCTCATAGTACTGAGCATCTGAGCACACAGAAATGCAACAGAGCTCAAGGCATAGATCACCAATTAAGATTAAAAGGGCAATGAAAGGCGTTTGACATCACAGCCAGTATCAAATGCATCAGGAAGCCTACCTCCCATGAAACAGTTATGCCAAGACAACTGATGACAGAAACTATTTTTCCTCTAAAATGATGATGCAAAGTATTGACCTGAATTTGGATATTCCTCTTTGTTCTGCACTTGGATCGAAACAACGAAAATGTATTTACAACTGATCGGCAGCTCATTACACAGGGACCTTGTACAGAGACCTCTTGTTTAACAGCAGAGACAATGTCTCACTTTGTGCCTCAATATAGCTGCCTGGTTCTTCTATCTGCACATGAAAGTCTATTGAGGATTCCTTGTCTACAGCTGAGACGTTGTCACGGCTGAAACCAGGTGGAAAGCCACCAGTGTGAGTTCATACCCACACACAAGTCTGCTGGTCTTAGACATGCTATTCTCACTTTGTTCCTGAGGTCATGCTGACATAAAAACACTTGTGAAATGCTTGTTTCAAAATGCTCGATTAGTCTTGTCCTCTCTCTCCTTTTCCCTTCCTAATGGGAAGCACAGAGGAGAGGAACTGCAGTGAGTACAGTATGTGGCTTGTATTCACACTGAAGAATGCTTCTTATAAGATCAATTCCTTTCAGTGTGCTCCTGCATAACAGATAAAAGACCTTCCTTCTGTTATTCCCAAATTCAGCCTTTTGGGAGAGAGTAATTTCTTGTTTCTCAATGTTATATGCACAACTTACTTATATTTTGTACGCTTAAGTACAAAATATGGCTCATGTCCTCAAATTTGCTTACTTCTTATGTGATGTTTTTGTTCTCTGAATGGCTGTCACTCTCAATCTGAGACAACAGCATATGCTTTTGCTTTAATGCTTATTACTGATCTTGTAATAGCTTTAAAAAAACTGAAATTGAAATTATTCTTGGAATGGATTTCAGGAATAATTCTGTTGCCCTGGATGTTTTTATTTTAGCCAAGGTCTTCCCTTTTTAGCAAAACTCACAGTATTCTCCTGTTTAGTTAGTGTTTTCTACCTCCTACAATTGTTATGATAGGGTTAAGCATAGAATCATAGAATAGTTAGAGTTGGAAGGGATCTTGAAGATCATCAAGTTCCAACCCCCCCGCCATAGGTAGGGACACCTCCCACTAGATCAGGTTGCTCAGTGCCTTGTCCAGCCTAGCCTTAAACACCTCCAGAGAGGGGGCATCCACAGCCTCTCTGGGCAACCTTTTACCACTCTCACTGTAAAGAATTTCTTTCTTATATCTAGCCTGAATTTACTCCCTTCCAATTTACATCTATTATTTCTAGTCCTCATAAGGAGAATATTTTTGGTGAAAGTCAAGAGCCTAGCGCAGAAGAAAAAAACCAGAAATAATTGCTAAGATGGAGAGAAATTGAACTGTTTAAAGTGCAAGTAGGAGCAGAAGAAACCTATAGAATAATTCTAGATTTTTAAAACTGTAACAGATACAAGTTTTTCTCAATATCTCTAGGTTTTAAGATTCAAGGTTTGGGATATAGTGTGTTGAACAGGGTGCTTAGTATGCCCCCTCTCCCTAAAAGCAGAACAAGAATGGCTCCTTTCAAATTCCTGCCTGTTTGGTGAATGTAGCTGACCTGTGCCCACATTTGGACCCCCTCTATGTTCACCTTATATAATTTCCGAAGCTGAAGCCTACATAGAGCTAAATTTGCAATCTGTAAGAGAAAATAGTGCTCTTTGCTACTAAAAATCAAGCAATTCTGGCATAGTAAGATTTCCAACTGTGCCATAAAAAGACATATTTTAGAGGGATACTGAAGTAATTTCAAGAATTAATCAAGTATTAAAACATTTTTATAGAGTTCTCCTCACTAAAATTTATTTGCTCCTTATTATTTTTTTACTGACCTTACTTTCCTCACTGTTCAGGGTTATTATGCCAGGTCATTAGTAGGAGGGAACTGACATTCCTTATTCAGAAATGATACAAGTCACCTGCAAGTGTAACAGCTGTGCCCATATAAGGCATCTGAAGAGTTTTAAGTTGGAACTATATTCTGCTCCCTAGCTGAAGAATTCACGTGTTTCACCAGTGGTTATGACAAGCCTTCTGAGTATCCTACTATACTATATAGGTTGTTTCCCTTCACTTATCTTTCAGCAACATCTGACATCCATTTAGAATAAATAAGCCAATTTCCTATGTCATTTATGCAGAAATTGTAGCCAGAAATACTGAAATTTGCTCCTGACTCCTTAGAAATTGACTGCAGTAAAATTTGCATCTTACTAAGTGAGATAATTACTTCAACTGGTACTGCTTAAAGTATATTTCAAGAAAACTTCTTATGGGCTTTTACAAATTATTTCATGGGCATAAGATTTATGAAGGAGTGGGGTATATTTTTGAACCATGAATGCCTGTCTCTACTGAGAAAAGTCAGAGAAGGGTAAAAATTAATGCATGCTTTTCTTTCTGAACATGCTGCCCTTGGTACACTCAATACCTTTTAACTATGGGAAGTAGAAATCTAGATCTTTTGATAAGCAATCAGAAAAATCTATATCTTTCTAGTCCTAGATCCTATCTAGATCCTCTTTATGCTCACAGCTGGAGTACCAAAGGCAACATAATTTTAAACTTTCTTTTTTAACCTTCACACCATTTCTATTAATCGAACTGCAAGAATTAGTTGACATCTCCTACGTTAGCAGGCTAACAGACAGTTACTCATCTTAGTTCTTCTGTTAAGTCAGCTTGACATTTTTGCATTCACAGTTTCTCTTTGAATTATTTTACTGAATGCCAGTTTTCTGGCAATAAAATTTGTAACTACTTTGGTTTTCTAAATAATGTATAGTATCTGTTAAACTGGGCTAAAATATTAATATATTAAAATTATGTTAGATAATAAAGTTATTTATTTATTGAAAATACAAAATTTATTAAAAATTAGTTTTAAATGTTGGTGAATACTTTATCCATAAAAACTTCTTTTTCCTGTCTTTAATGTCACTACTTGGAAGAACACATCAGATATACTATGTTTGTGCCCATGCTTGTCAGAAAGTGCATCTGCAGAAGAAAAAAGTTCTTGAGAGCGCTTCTGAGATCCTAATTCAAAAACAGAGAAAAAGCTAGAGAGAATGGAGTGTTTGTAATAATTTGATGAGCCAGTAGACTCCAAGAGAGGAAATTTCAGTCACAGATCTGCTATTAATACCTGGAGCAGTAATCATTCTCTGAAAAGTATGGAGAAAAACACAAAATACAATGTATAATGTGCTGATTCAAGAGAAATTAGCATGTGTTTTTGTTATCCAGTGTTCTCTAAAGTATGCTGCTGGTATTCTTCTATGAAGTGGGTGTGACTGCTTTCATCAGTGACTGATTCCAGAATCAGAACACCCTATTCTATAATTCTGTTAGATTGCAGTGGTAAATTGTTCATTTAAAGGATTGCATGCTGGGGTGGGTGCCACAGGCTGCACCTAAGCTAAGTTTTGGTCATTTTGTGCTACTTGTCCCCTCCCAACTTGTTGCTGAACCTTTGCCTGTGGGAGGGCAGAAAGGGAGAAGGAGAAAGAGAAAGTCTTGATGTTGTGAGGCGGGCATTGCTCAGCAAGAGTCAGAACTCTGGTGGGGTAGCAACAGTTTCAGCCACCAATCCCAAACATGGCACCTATGGAGAAAGAGAACTCCATCTGGCCAGGTGGTGTAAACATTCCGAAACAAAAAAGTTTTCCTGTATTGAACAATTGCAGTAAAAATAGTAATAGCAAGGCAAGATAACAGCAGAGGAAGAAGAACAGGGCTCTAGCTTGTACTTAGTTATGTGCTTTCCTGAACTTCTGAACTTCATTTCTTTAACAGGAACTAATTAGGTTCACTGCGTCTCTAACTATGGCATTGTTGAACATGGCGTACAAACACCTTTCAAAAACTGTTGCTTGGCCCCATTTTAAAAAAAAACAAAACACTGTCTTAAGCATCCTGCAATGTGATGCAGTGCATCATTCAGTGTGAATTCCTGGGCTATCTCAGAGCTGCATTATGCTTGAGCACAGCGCAACTTAACAATGTGCAGGGAGCTTCTGCAAGAGCAAGATGTTGATCTTGCCAGCTCAGGATGCAAATGTAGTAAAATGCAGGTAACATCACACTTACTGGTGCTGAGACTCCCATCAGCAGAAAAATCAGAAAATGAGGTAGCTTGTGACTATTTGAACTGAAAACCAGTGCAGTTGCAGCTTCCATGAAACAGAATGCTGCCACTCAAAAAATAATGCTGGATGAGAGTTACACCCCTGATTATGTAAATTAAATGTATTTTCCTATAAAGAATGCATACTGATTTCTTCTTCCTCCCTTGTGCCGTGTAACTACTGTTGGATAAGCAGTCATTCAGGGCTACTATCACAAGAAATTATTCCTTCAGTCCATGCTGACAATGAAATAGATCAAAATTGTTTCTTAAGTAATAAATCCTCTGCTTTTGTCCACCTGTGTGTTGTTTTTTTGTATCTTGAAGGATAGAATAAGAAACAGACTTTGAGAAATTGATTTTAATAAAAATAAGTGCCAAGCCAGACAGAGGTCACTTATTCCTTGCTGAGGAATTTACAGCTGCTGGTGTTCCTGTGTGTACCTGCCTCCCAGTGGTGTGGTGTTGCCTTAGAAAGTGCCACTTTCAGCTGAAGTAGCTTAGATGTATTAAAGAAGCATGACAAGATGAGAGAGGTTGAAAAGCTTAAAAATGTATACCCTTGCCATCTCTTGGCTACAAGGCATGACTCTTGCATATGCTTCACACTGTTCAAAAAATTCATAAAGAGCATTCTACAATGAGGGGAAACGTACCAGCCAGTTCATAGTCAACAATGTGACTATGGTGGGCCCAAGCCAACCTCATGAAGTTAGTTCAACAAGGCCAAGTGCAAGGTCCTGCACCTGGGTCGAAGCAATCCCAAGCACAGATACAGGCTGGGTGGAGAGTGGCTTGAGTGCAGCTCTGAAGAGAAAGACTTGGGTGTGTCAGTTGATGACAAACTCAACATGAGCCAGCAGTGTGCACTCGCAGCCAAGAAGGCCAACCAAATCCTGGGTTGCATCAGGAGGAGTGTGACCAGCAGGTCAAGAGAGGTGATTTTACCCCTCTGCTCGGCACTGGTGAGACCCCACCTGGAGTATTGCGTCCAGTTCTGGAGCCCTCAACACAGGAAGGACATTGAGCTGTTGGAGAGGGTTCAGAGGAGGGCCACGAAGATGGTGAAAGGGCTGGAGCAACTGCCCTATGAGGACAGGCTGAAGGAGTTGGGGTTGTTCAGCCTG
>VZTY01028961.1:269-12366 GCA_013400935.1 Turnix velox
GAGTTGGGGTTGTTCAGCCTGGAGAAGAGAAGGCTCAGGGGGGATCTCACAGTAGCTTATCAGTACCTGAAAGGGGTCTACAGAAAGGCTGGGGTAGGACTTATTATCAGGATATAGGAGGACAGGACCAGGAATAATGGATGTAAATTAGAAGAGGGAAGATTCAGGGTAGATATACGAAAACAATTCTCTCCTATGAGGGTGGTGAAACACTGGAACAGGTTGCCCAGAGAGGTTGTGGATGCCTCTTCTCTGAAGGTGTTTAAAGCCAGGCTGGACAAGGCACTGAGCAACCTCATCTAGTGGGAGGTGTCCCTGTCTATGCCAGGGGGGTTGGAACTTGATGATCTTTAAGGTCCCTTCCAACCCAAACTATTATATCATTCTATGATTCTATGTTATAACCACATGTGAAGCAACATTAGGTAGAAAATTTGACTTCAGTGTGTAGCCAAAGAATTTATGTATTTAAAGAAGAAAAACAAGAGGAAACTAAAGTAAAGCACTTAATCAAACTTACAATAGTAGGAATATAGAAATTATAGATAGGGCATGGTACTATTGTAAATCATGGATGTGTAAATTAAACTAGGAAATCCATCTGTTGTTGACAAATCAAAGCCAATGTTTGACATCACATGTAGCTGTAAATTTCAGGCATATGTGTCTACAATAGTGTTCCCTGTTTATTTAGAAGCATCAAATTCATCTTTAAATTGGAACAGTAAGCTAGAGAAGCCAAAAAGATAGAAGCCCGAAACTCAGAATAAAAATAAATCAGTTTTGTTAGCATCTAACAGATTGAAATCCTGGCAGGGTAGAAGAAATGCAAGGGCCCTGCTGTGAGACTGAGGCAGGCTCCATAGATATCTGATGAAGGTAAATGCTAGTATACTAATGAACCATTTGTGCCTGAAGGACTGATTTGGGAAAGTCAAAGTTGTTCACTATGTTTATCAGAACTTTACAAAGCCTGAAAAGAATCTGCTGGCACAAGAAAAGGAACTCAGCATCTTCACTTCATTCACGTATTCATAAATCCATAACTGAAACTAAAACAAATTACATATCTGAAAAAGACTTTGTGAACCTATTTCAGCACTGTGTGGAAGGATCAGCATTACCTATCTGTTGTTCTGGGTTGATGTTAGTTCAATCTGTTCATGAAAATTTACGGGGCTGCTGTCACCAACACCTCAGTTTTATGAAACTTGTTTTCATAAAAAGTTTCAAATTTATCTAGAACATTTTATTACTGCAACAAATTATTTACGCCTCTCCTCTCCCTCTCCAAGTAGATTAGGTTCAACATCTCATGTTCAGATTTATATTGCAGTCAAGTTGGTGCTGTAATGTGCTTGTTAGACTCTGTCATTATTTTATGTGTTCTGCACTATGATGTCTGAAGCACACGCTGGTTTTCTTTGAGCATTATTACCTGAGACCAACATCACTGGATATTTCACCGTGTCTTTTTTGAAACCGATCGATTTTATTTGTGCATTCTCACCCCAAGTCTTTTAAACCCTACCATTCCATGATAATTCTATTAATTTTCTATTGGTTAAAGATATTTTCATAAAGCTTATCCATCTCATTATTTTCCAGTCAGGCAGGTGGTTTTCTGATACACTATTTTGCAACAGATACCTGAGTTGCTAAATTTGCAGTCGCTGGCATGTTACAGTTTAACAAAACAGAAATCTTCTGTCTCTGGGCTTGTATAAGAAGCAGCCCCTATGCCTTGGTGGCACATGCAGCCACTCAAAAGAAAAATAAGGGCAAATTATTTTTGATTGATGGTAGTAGAGAAAATCATTAAGTATTTGCCTTTTACAATAAATATAGTCTAATAATATCCATGTCCAATCTGACTTGAATCTCTTGATTTTGTAACAATGGTTTAAAAATTATCTTTGTGTCTTCTGTGTTCTTGGATAGTGATTAAGACTGCAAGAAAAGGGAGTCTAAATTCTAATGCTTGCCGTTCATTAAAAGCCAGTGATATTACCAAAGTCCTGACATCCATGATCCTTCAATTCTTAAATTGCTAAAAATCACTCTAATAAGATTCATGACATACACCAGGATTTTAATTATTGGTGCTAATTTTCCTCAGACCTGCTATTGACAAAGTATATGGACTGAATTAACCTCTGCAATCAGTTAAATTCTCTCACACTGTTTCTCTAAAGATGGATGTGAACCACTGTGCAATGTAACTCATAAAAAGGCAGTCATTTAAGGTAGAGCCTACAATTTAGGCACTGAATAACAGTTATAGACTCAGAAAAACTGGAGCACATCCATCGGCTTCATTTAGCTTTTAAAAGTGACAGTAATTGATGATCATAATTGTAGCATACAGAGAAAAACAGAAGCATATGTGCACAGAAGCCATACAGTTGGTATTGAAGACTTAGATCTGTTAAAGCAGCTACCTCGAACAAAAGTTAACAACCATAGATGGTAAGGCATTTCACCTTTTCCTCCTTCACTCAGTTCTGTCTAGAGATTGAGATAATACACTAACTGATGTCATATCTGGTAGTCACAACCAGGCAGAGTAGATGGCAGAAAGTCTACCCTTGTTTAGGTTCAATGCACAGCATAACCACACAAACCAAAAGTATGTGGGTTTTTTTTTCTAAAACAAAAAACAAAACAAAAAGAAGGCTCCCAATGTGTTGCCTCAAAGGAAATTTTTAATCCTATGCAGTTCCTTCTACGTTATTCTTATGGAAGCCAGTCACCCTAGAAAGATGCTTGTATAAAGGCACTTAAAACACACCTTTAAATCTTTTTTTTAATATATATATATGGTTCTGTGATACATTTAATAGTATCAGGATTAATTACACTCATCCAGTATTTCTGTTGACTTTGTTATCCTATTATGCTCTGTTTGGTTATGTCATGGTAGTTTTCCCCTCTGTGGCTCTGCTCTAGAACAAGTAACAAGTTTACATAGTTTGGTTTCTCTGTATCAAGGTTATGTGGAGGATTCTTTTGTTAGATTTCCCCAGGACACTCCATACTATAAATTCATTAAGAAATACTTAAAAAAAACCCCCAACCAACAGAACAAACATTACGCACAATCTCTTTTGTACAGCCAGCAGCAATGGACTACTTAACTATAACTTTGATAAGTGCTTCTCCTGGAACTGTGCTTCAGTCTACCTTTAAACTGTTAATGCAAGAATACATACATTTGTTTTTGGCGACAGTATGAGAAATGGAATATATAAACCTGCTTTTAGCAAAAAAATTTGCCATAAGGTTCTTAAGCTTTCATTGACTATTTGGCGAGTTCAAGCAGCTTGAGAACTGTCACAGAAAAATCCCTTCAAAAGCATTTTCCTAACTCCAACTCAATTGTTTAAGGCCAAAAGCAGTTCTAATCAAGTTCCTATTTTACCCCTTTTTTCATACCTGAAGACCAAAGAAAATGAGAACAACAGTAGAAAGAATTCATTATATACATATTAGTGTTCTGAAGTCAGGAAACAGGATTAATCATACCCGAAATACCCAGAAGAAAGTGTGTTTATAATCCCTGTACATTCTCATTACCCACTTTAAACCATTCTGTGGAAATTTCTAATTGGGGAAGAAACTCTATACAAAATCTTTGCCCCAGAATTGACTGAATCAGGGCTCTAGGGGAAAAACAACATTATTAGCTTTGGCAGTTAGGTTCAGCTGAAAGTCAGAATAAGGAAAGAGATTCCCTTGAAGAATACTGCTGCTGCTACTGTTGGCCCAACTCAGAACACACCTTTAACTGTGGTTAGTTCACAGAAATCAGCAAATCTTTTGCAATGCAATTTTGTGTCCCTGGGAAAATGCTCAGACATTTTTCAACCTTCTGTTCCCATGAAGGCTACAGTAATCACAGCCACCTATTCACAAATTTCTCCTTATTCTATTGATGACTACATGAGGTAGATTTCCATAATATCTAAATTCTGACTTTTTAAATTATTTTATTTTTAAGAGGAAGCTTATCTCCTTTAATATACTAGAGCTCATGGTTGCACCTCTTAATCTGACTGCAACTAGGAAATTTAGAAGTGAAGGCTGCACCGACTGTATGTGACTACCAACCCTTGTGAGCTCTATCTCCATTCTCTAGCACCTCTCTGATAATTTCTGTACTATTTATGCCCAATAAACCTGTAATGGTATTGGATTCCATTGTGTGTTCCATCTGTGATAGCGGTGTTAGTGCAATCAAAAATGGAAAAGCTGCTGAAATTATCTAAATGTCACCAACCTACATCCAGATAGTGCAGCACCATTATGCTCATCCTGCTCTTGTGTTACACTTCCATGGTGTTAATATAACACATATAAGGCACTATGGAGGAAGAACTGGGGAGGAGGAGGAGATCTAGAATGGTGAAGGACAAAGCTGGGGGGCTCTATAACAAGCCAGCAGCAGAAACATTTAAATTACATTAAAATTGGTAAAGTAAGACATTTTGAGAGGATCCTGCTGAGAGAATAAAGTTATGCAGAGTGAGCAAAGTCAGAGTAAAGACAAAAATTGAAATTGTCATCTCTGAACATTATTGAGCAAAAGCAAAGTTGGGGGACAGGGACAACCTGGAAAGTTTGTAAGCAAAACAGATGCAAGAAAAAGAAAAAAAAAGTAGCGAATGGAATACCAGAGGAACAGTGAACACTTCCATTACCCCTCTTATGATGTGGAAATGTGAATTGCTATACTTTCTGGACAGGCATATGTATGCAAATATATGTAAATTTTATGCAGATTGTATCTTCAGCTTTTTTGATGCCCAATGTAGTCAGGTCTATAATATAGTTATCCAGAAGGAATCTGTGAATTCTTGCTGGCGAGGCAGAAGCATTTGGGTATGGATGGAGATCAAGTAGTTTTTCTTCCAGTTCTTCTTTAATGACTGAAGCAGAGTGAATAACTCTCTGAATTAGGCCATGACTGGAAGTCATCTGTAAAGAGGATCAGAGGAGCCATGTATCTATGCATTGAAATAAAGGAATATATGTCTTCTACTAATAATTCTAAACTATGAGATGTTATAAATCACACTCCAATTTTTAAATTCATATAAAGAGTCACTAGGGATACACTTTGGGAAAAAAACATCCAGAGTTTAGTATCTATAGCTTGTGAAAGTTAGCTAAGAGATATTCCATTGTCCTTTAAAATATAGCTTTGTAAACCATTATTCTGCACTCTATACTGTATAGTACCAGGGGCAGGAAATCCTAAATTAAAAAGATATATATAAATATTATAACCTGAAGTTTCACATTGAGCATGACATCATGAAAGTCCTGAAAAGACAACTCAATGCCAACATCTGTCCTTCAACAAAGAGGCTCAAAGACAGGAGAGGGAAGAAGATAGAAGTGACTACCGTTTGGTGGAACATTCCCAAGCATTTTCAGGAAATAGTTGCTCAAATGAATGAGCTCTAATTAACTATTCACATCCTTTTTGTGTCTGCTTTCCACAAATATTCCAGCATATCTGTTTAATGGCATGAATGATCAATGTAGCAATGACTTCACATTTGTAATTATTTTTACTAGCAGGCAGATTCTGAGAGATATCCTCAACCAATTAGAATAAATCCATGTGATTCATATGATCAATCAAAGGACTTCCCTTTGAATTTCTAGTATCAGATTTTTTGATTAAACTGCCTTCCAATAACCTGCATATGAAAAATATTTATAGAAATTATTCAACAAAGAAAAATCAAATAATTGCATGTAAATGTGGAAGTGGCAAGTAGAAAAACTAAGCAAAAGGCCCCACATCGTAAATGAATTACCACCTATCCAGCTCTGATATGTGAATTTCTCCGGTATTTTAGCCATATATTCAAATTTTTAAGAAACCTGAACTACTCAGCTGATGGTTGACTTGAAGTAATTCAATGAATGCATTTCCTCACCACATTCAGAAAGTAAAGTGCAACCAACAGTCAAGTTCAGCCCTGATGGTATCACAGCAGTCTTAGTTTAGCTGTAACATGCTATTTGACCTTGGCTGAATCCTCATCATCTTACCTTATCTTTATCCAACAGGTCCACCATCAACTGACAGAAGAAGTTAAGACTCTAGACTGAGAAGCAGTGGCTCCATGTGTGAAACAAGCTTTGCATTGCTGAATTTATAGGAATAGTTTTCTGTTCTACTTGGACATACTAATGTCTCAGAGAGGAAAAATGCTGTGCCCCATTTTGGGGTATTCATTTTCCACTACAGTTTACTTTTGGACATACAGTACATCTCAGGAGCAGCTCCCTCTGCTTGTCCCATTTCAGACTCTACTCAAGACCACACAAGAAGGAAGTTTCATTGAAACTCTCTAAGTACTGGATTTTTAAAAGATTTGGTTCACTTCCTCTTACTATTAAGCCTGTAGCCCTTTCAGACAGTTTAGTCACACCTACCATCTCTTTATTATGGAAAAACAGTATTCTCCCTATTGCGAAGGTTGCAACCAGCTTTGAAAGCTTTGCCCTTCTTTAACCTTGGCATGAGAACTAGTTTGGCCTAAAAATTTCTATACTTTGAAGGAAAAGAAGGATAATTAATTTTCTTCAAGCAATGTATAATCAAACTATTTTTGGTTCAGAGGTCATTTAAAAATTACCCTGATTGAAAATTTACTTAATGTTTTACTACTTCTAACTCAAAAGCTGCTTATTATAACCTTGTCAAACTTTTGCTCTACTTAGATCCATTTTAATTAAAAAAAAAAAAAGATAAAAAAACAAATTCAAAATCTGCAATTTTGAGAGGCTATTGGATTTTATTTTCTGCAGGTTGTCTTTGACCACAAATCTATCACCTTATTTGAGTACATGCCTTTTTCTTCTGTTGGATTTAGTAGAAAGGTGGCAGTCCATAGGTTCATTCTGCTAGAATAAGCACAGTTCTTAAGTGGTTAGTAAAATATTTTCACCACACATGCAATACTAAAAAGAAAAAAAAATCTAAGTTTTACTTGGTAAGTGAGAATCAGGCAGGTCCTGTAAAATATCCAGTTATTATTTTATTCATTATAGGGTGTGTCTCAATTAGTAGATCAGCTCAGGTCAGTAACATGCTCCTGAACTCAATCTTTTGTTGGTCTTCATTAACTCAATGTAGCTGTGTCCCATTCAGCACAGGAGCCCTGATTAGAGCCAATCCTAAGGAAAGACATCTAAGAAATGACTGACGGACGCTGCTTCTCTTCATAGATCGCTCCAATTGCATCACTCTACTTGCTTCCCCTGATGAAGACCGAAGTACTCTTTATTAATAGAATGAATGGAAATGTTTGATTATAGGATTTTGTTTATTTATAGCACAATAGTGGTAACACACTCAGAAGACCGGGAACACAGGGAAGCTCCTCACAGTGAGATCAAGCCAGCAGTCAAAAAAAGCAGACAACTAACAAGGAAAGCCAAAAAGAATTTAAGAAGAATTTCTGACTGATAGGGATGAGAAGGAATGTTTTAACTAAATCAGAGACAAATGAAATCCTACAGATGGCACAGATCCAGAACTTGAGCAGGATTGCAAAATTGTCAATCGTTATGCGGGAAAAACAGAAATATTCATCATTAGCATGATGTATTCATCTCTTACAGTGATTAATTAAATGCTTTCTATTCCATTAGTAACTGGGGAGGATGTGAAACAAAAAATATTAAGCATTTTAGAATCTACTATGTCTGATAACTCACACCGAATAGTATTAAAGAATTGGCTTAGGAGCTCTCTGAATATTAACATTGAGTTTGAACCAATCTTGATTTGTGGGGAAAAAGTTCCAGAGGCCTAGTAAAGAGTGTTACTATTTCAAAATGAGGTGATAGGAGGAACCACAGACTACTAAGTCTGATATCAGCTTCTCTTAAAAACATAGAAGGGCTTGTATGGGACACAATCATTAAAAAAAAAGAGGTTTTATCATAAATAATGACAGTTAATATACTTTTATGGAAAACAGGTTTTAAGAAAATTTGTTAAAATTTCTTCTAAGATCATCTAAGTGTGATAAAGCTTAAAGTCTGGACATAATATACTTAGTAATGTAATGCAAAAGTGGTAGAATTCATCACAGAAATCTATTTTAAAATAATAGTGCCACATAGATTTGATGCATACCAGCAGAAAAAAATTAATAAATTAAGTTAAATATCTGTTTATGAATAAAGTACAATTAGGAACTGAAAGTGAGACCCAGTATAATATGAAGGCATTTGAAACTAAGGCATAGGGGCTGTTGGAATACTCCCAAATAAGTCTTATTTAGTACTTTGCCTGCTACAGCACTTAGGATGATTCAGAGGGAGGTGCCCGGTGAAAACCAGGAGTAGGGATATGGGATAATTTGTGAAACTGTAGCCTTCCCAAACTCAATTTGTCTTAAACACGAGCTGCATCTATCTGTTGTTACCCCTGAAAATTCTGGGTGGTCCTAATCCTGCCTAGCAGTCTCTTTCTAAATCCTCTTCAATTCTTGGCCCCAGTAATTTTCTCTGTTTCAGAGTATTTTTCCTTTTACTTGCATATGGCAATTATTTGGAAAATTATATAGGAAAGTATTGCTTTTTCCATTTAACTCTAATTGCTTCGCCTCTCGATTTGTGTGTATTTGTTATAAGACATACTTTCACTTTAGCCTTCATTACAGTTTGTGAGTTTGACATCCCTTTATTCATGGTCAACAGCCCCAGTGGCTTCTATCTTTTTTCATAAGAGAACTTTTTAATGCGCTTGATCACTGCCATTGTCCTTCACTGAACCCTCTCTAAATCAGCATTATTGTTTATAAGATGGAGTCACTGGTACTGCACACAGTATTTCAGATCACACTACAGCATTGGCAGTTTAATCCTTTCTCTATTAGGTCCCATTCTTTATGCATCTTAATATGTTTGCTTATCTGGTACAGCTGCACATTAAGTAGAAGTCTTTAGTGAAGTAATTTACAAGGATAACTAGGTCTCTTTCTAAAGTTGGTTCGCTAATTTAGAGCTCTGTGAGGTGTCGAGTAATTAATATTTTTTCCACCTGGTGTACCTTACTTCACATTTGTTGATAATTCATTTGTTAGAGTGAATAGGTCACACAGTTCTGTTTGTTTCAGAAGTTGCACATAATCATCTCTGAACTTAGGCTGAACTATTTTTTATCCCTTGCAAATTTTGCTGCCTCACAGCAATTCCCGTTTCCTAGATGATTAATAAATAAGTAGATGAGCAGGAACCTTGGGGCCCACCACTGTTATCCTTTGACTTGATGAAATTGACCATTTAATCCTGCCCTTCACCTCCTTTCCCTCTACTGCTTCTTGATCCATCACTACTTAGCTTCCTTTGTAGGTTCTCACAAAGAATTTTGTCAGTGGCCCAGAGAGGTTAGAATAAATTACGCTGGCTGCTCTTCTTTATTAATATATTCAAGAAGTTCTAGGAGATTAACACAACAATATTTCCCTCTGTGGGAGCTGTGGTGATTTGCCCCTATTTGGCTATAGTCTCATGAGTGTTCTGCTGCTTGGTTTTAAACTATTTTTTCAACTAATTCATTTCAGACACCTGTAAGGTTTCCTGGCCTATTACTCCCCCTAACACCTAGAATGTCCATAAATATCTAAGTATTTAAAACCACATATATTTAAAGGCCATTCCTGTGTTTGTTCTAGTACTTTTTTGTACATTTATCAATTAACTGTAACTTGTATTATATATTGAATGGTAATATTTCCAGGTGATGTTTTGGTGATAAAACTGACAAGGTGAAATGCAAGCACCTAAGAATTTTGTACAGGTGAGTAAGGTTAAAACAGCATGTAGTTCATAGTGCTATCACTGCTGAAGATAACATTTCTTTCTCATTCTGTTACTGCAAATGCTTTCATACCTGGGCCCAAACTTCAGAGAGAATAGAGACTCATATATGTGATAAGGCCTGGAAAAAAGCACTCCAAGTTCTAAAATACAAAACAATTAATAGGACATTAACGGAACTAGGTCCACTTTCTGTATTCAGATCTACAGATGACTTAAGGGTGTTTCACAAATATTTAAAAGGAGAATTTTTTTTTTAAAAATTTGGAAATGGAGCAGAAAATGCAAAGAGGTACAGAGTATTACTGGCAGCAAAGGAGAGTTACTACTTGCTTTTTCTACCACAGGCTTATGAGGCTAATAAAATAATTTGACAATTGGTGTAATTCCACTCACTCGAAGTCTTGAAGTCAAGAGTAAATTCCCTGGTAAAAGATAAACTGAAAAAGAAGTTACAGCTTCCATACAGAAATCCTTCACGTATAAATCTACTTATTACCACAAATTATTATTAGTTACTATTTATTGTATACAGCATACAGGTGATTTGTTCTGCAAGTGGCCTAAGCTGTTGCTCATTTGCTTTATCTAAGCAGCTCAGCAACTCATTTTGCTTCCTTTAAATAGCTCAATATATCACCTAATTGCGTTCAGAAAACCAGCATGACTACTTCTACTTTTAGATGTAAGGATAATACTTTTAGTAACTTTAAGCAATACCTTCCCTGTTACATGAGGCATGGCTTGATAGCTCCCACCACCTTCCTAGCACGGTAAGAAAATATGGTTGGGTTAAGTGGGAACTTCTGGCTACCAACTGACAGGCAATGACAGAGCAGAGAGCTAGTTTTGTTAAGGTGTCTGGAAAAAAAATGTAGCTTGGCTTGCAAGGTAGCTGAAGAGAAGAGTTATGCAGGGGAAATGGGACTGTCTTGAGGCATAACTTGCTCTATCTAAAAGCATCAGAAGACACCTGAGTACCAAGATGAGATAGATCAAGTGGCCTGCTGTGAACCTGTGGCCCTCACCAAACTTGTGCAGGGAGGATGCTTTGGATGTGACCATATATATGTATACCCATCCTATACCCTCACCACCTTTGAAGGAAGAACCAATTAAATGAGGAGGAAAGAACTGCTGCCCACAGTATACCATTCCATTACCTAGTCAAGAATACCTTTATTAGAAATTCACAATGACTTACAATGATAACATATATCCATCCTATGCCCTCACCACCTCTGAAGGAAGAGCCTATTAAATGATGAGGAAAGAACTGCTGCTCATAATACGCCATTTCATGACCTGGTCAAGAATACCTTTATTAGAAACTCACAATGACTTCCAAAAACAACCTGAGCATGTAGCTCAGTTGGGAAAGCATCAGACACCTAATCAAAGGGTCAAGGGTTCAAGTCCCTGTCCAAATACAAGGCTTGTCAGAATTGGGTTTTTGGTAGGACTTAGTGACCTGAAAGTATTAAGAACTTCAGATTCACTCAGCAAAGACTATACAATGCACTTAATTCTCCACATCTGCACTGACATCAGGAAAGACAGGATGGCACATTGTGAAGATCTGCTGACTTACCTCAGCCTTAACTTCTCATTTCTTGTACTTCTTCTGGCATTTCTTATTGATCTAGGATTAGCTTAACATACAAAATTCATAGCTTCCACCCCATGCACAGGTGGGTAAAATGCTCCAACACTTTTTGATCATAAATCGAGAATAAGTTTTGTCATTTTATTTTTACTATGACTAACTGGTGAAGTAAGACCAGACTGGAAGCTTCTTATCCCATCCACTACCCTTTAAAGTCAGAAGCTGTAATGGTAGCTTGGGGAACATAGGATGAATGTTTAACTTCACCACAGGCTCCCTGCTTTAACTGAAGAAAATTTGATAGAGAATATTTCTTCCACAGAATGAACTTAAAGCCCATGTTGGCATGGGACTAAGCCCCAGAAGTGGAAGGTCCAAGCTGATCTTTCTAATGTCAGCCTGGGAAAATGGCACAGTATCCTTCATCGTGGTCTGTCCCCACTTCAGACAGACATAACTAGAAAAGAAAAAGAGAAAGGACAAATAGTAAGCATGTACCATCTCTGAGAAATGGAAGTGCATACAGTAAGCTCAGATGGTGTCTGGCTCAGGACCTGTGTTGTAGCTAGCTTTAGGATAGCAAATCATCATACAAAACACAAGAATCACACAGAATCACCACGTTTCTGTGATAGCAAC